>JBBYHH010004660.1:0-17151 GCA_038382905.1 Daphne laureola | reverse complement strand
ACCTATGGATGTGCTCAATTGAGTCATAGTATGCATCCTTTTTCCATTTCATGTACACATTCACGTAGTTGTTTCTCTGAATGCACCTAAAAGGTGGTTGAAGAAGTTCACTTGAATGGGCAAAAAGAGAATTTCTTCCAGCGAGGATAAACATCTCAGTCTTGAGAATATGGTACTTGCTCGATTTTGGGATCCTACATTTATCTGTTCAAATGGAAGAAACAAAAGTAACATTAATTGCCAATATATACCAGCAGATCAACATCCTAAATGCAAACCAATGCATTATGATTTCCCAGTCAGTTGATTAATGTTATGAAAACAGCCTGCCTCGTTGGAACTTATATATGTTGAGTCCTAGGGTGCTGAATTGATTAACGTAGCTGATCTCTGTGATGAGAAGGCCTTAGAGGGTGAAATCATACTTGCTATGAAAGATATGAAAGAACTATAACTTTCATTTTAGATTCTAAAGAGAATGTTTATTCAATGTCACTCTCTGGCTCTTGAATAGAGTAAAAAAACGTTTAAAAAAAAAAAAGAATCAGCAAATGACAAGTCATATTTGTCAAGAGAATCAAGTGGGCTCTTGAAGATTTTGACGTTTGACACATTGTCAATGTCCTCTTGAATAAGGAGTTCAGTTATAAACCCTACCATCTGGAGAAACTATGTAACAACACATAAATTAGGAAAGATCCACCATTTTAAGAAGACAAAGGAAGGTCTAGGACCTTAGAATTGATAATGTAAGGAAACTAAAAACTTTTTCCTTTGGAGGTTGGACCATGGTAAACTTCATCTGGACAATTGAAACATAGTTAACACATCCATTCTCCAAGGCAAAGTATAACTATGAGCCATAGAAGCTTATGTAACAACTTTCCCACGTAGAAGTCACCTCACCAATATCAACTCCTTATAACCTCCATATATACCATTTACAGCCTGACTACCACTTTAAAACCATTTTCTGGTCAATAACAACACTGGATAATCAATTTCAGGTCTTTAACTTTCTTTGCACTCAAGTTTAAGTTCCCTACATGCAGTGACGGAACAAGGAATTTGAGGTCGGGGGTGGGTAGCTTAATATAAGAGTCGGCAAGTACCAATTCCTAAAAGTCGGCATTAATTCACATATACCAATGGAGGAAGAATAAGGGTTCCCTAGCGAAATCCGAAACGCTGCAGCCGAAGTTTTCTATCAATTTTTATACTTAGATTGATTGGAAACCTAAAATGATCTAAGATTTTTTTTTAATCCGTTAGTTAGTTACATACAGAAATTATAGATTTTTCATATGCACAAAATTGATATCACAATTTCATGTTATTTATTTTACTTGTTTTTTCTTATAGTAAAACATTTTTCCCGATAATAAAAAATACTCCTAACAGTAAGAACTTAATTGTAGAAGAGAAATACGTAAAATAATAACTCATGAAAAATACGAAAATAAAACGTATTAGTAATGAAAATAAAAATTCTACCCAAACAATCTAGTAAAATCCATTAACACATAAATTTAGAATTTTAATGTACTAAAGAGGATTAAAAGAAAAATAAAATTTTAGCCCCGGCCACCAAACTATTAACTTTTTACATAAGTACCTTAAATGCACCATACTAAATGTCAATGACTTAAATGAAATTAAAAATAAAGAATAGGGACAAAAATGAATTATACCCAGTCAAATAATTTGAGTTTTTTTTCCCGGATAAACTCAGTTGCGTTGGGAAAATGGAACAAAATTAGGTTAGATTAAAACAAAGATTAAGCTTAAATTTTATTTTAAGTTGGGTAGGAGGGGTAGTGGGTAAATTATTTCATTAATCCTCATACTATATACTATATATCCTACACCACAGTTCTGTCACTGCCTACATGTTCTTTTTTAGAATAAAAGAAACAAACAATAGCATACTTCTTTGCTACTTGCACAGAGTCAGAAAGAGAAGCTCACAAGGAGTTACTCCTCCATTTAATTGGCAAAAAGCCACACAGATATTGCTCATAATAAACAGATACAGAATCACTCGATAGAAAAGGTCATAAGTTAACTAGGGTTGGCCAAACTCAATTAGTCAACTTTCTAAGTTTTTTACTTTCATTTCTCATAAACTGAAATAACTGAAATGAGCAAAACTGGAACTAAAATTCAGTACGAAAAGTGTAAAAACAATATGACCATAGTTTGAGCAAACTCCAAAGAAACAATAGCTGAACACAAACGCAACAAAGAGATTGTACCGACTCTTTAATTATAATTTATGAATTAATCAATACAAAGTTTTAATTTAAATGAAACATGTTGACGTAGTAGCGAGATTAGCATAAAACAATGACTCGATTGCTAGAAGGTAAAGTAGAAAATCAGCCATTTTCCAAAAATCCAAGGAACGGAGTTGAAACGAAGGCATTAATTAAACACAACTAATTATAGCAGACAACTCAACCAATTCCGGTACCTAAGAAGATAGATACAGGTACCAGAAGAAGTACAAGCAAAGACTGAAACATAGACGGAGTGTTCTGGTAACTGCCTTAGGGTAGGAAAGAGTGGTGATCCCAAGCAGTGACTTTAGCCGTAACTTGCAAACTGGTATGACTTCTGGATTTTCTCTTTAAGCATCCATGCAAGCGACTTCTGAAGGCACGACTTGAAAGAGTAAGACCAATAGGCACTTGGGGTGTGTTTTCTTTCCAAAACCGTTTGGACGAAGTGGAAGTACTAAAAAATACATGTGATGTTTATGAGTATAAAAAGACAAAAAATTATTTGATTGATTTGTTAAGAAAGGTTTACACAAAGAACAAAACCTAAATTTGGGTCTAAAGTAAGGGTGCGAATGAGCCTACCTCAGTCTGAACTTAAATTATTTTCAGAAACTAGACATATTGATTTATTTTATATCCGAGTTAATATGTCAAAATATTGAAGAAAAAAATATATAGAATTGATAATGAAAAAAAAAAAACGTAATTATTAAAAAAGGACGGAGGGAATAGTTAATTAGTGTATTGGGTTAAAATGTCGGGTTCGGGTTACATGCAGGTTATCGGGCAAAAACCGACTCGCAAACGAAAAGCACATGAAATTTCGGGTTTGAGTGAAGTTCGGGTCATCCAAGGCAGTTTTCTCTCCTTAACCGACCCTAACCCAAAAGTTCGGGTTCGTATCGGGCTGCCGGTTCCGGGTCTGACCCCTATATGCAACTATGTTAATATGATACCTATTAAAAATAACGCATGTAGAATTACACATGTTTGGCAGAAACAGCAGTATGTGATGCATACTCGTATTTCAAAATTCATTATGGTGGTAGTTTTTTATCTGTAAATTAATCTTAAAATAAATAATCAAAAGCATCAACATACCTTGTTGTTTTTCCGAACCAACAGGCGGCAGCAAACGTTTTGGCCTTTTAGGCGTTGGTTGGCCGTGGCTCGGCTAGATCGAGCTAGCTTGAAGCGAGCTTCAGGTCGGGCCTTGCTGCTCGTCGTGCCTTCACGAATCGATTAAATCAGCATCTCGGGTCTTCATTTATCAAGGATTCCATCAGAGCTCTTGAAAAACAACAAAAAAATACAGAGAGATCTGAGTAAGCCGGAAACGCTTAAGGACTATAAGAATACGGATCTAGCAAGAACTCCAGAAGTAAAATTAAAAAATTAATTATCAACTTACACGGAAGCTCTTGAGGATCCAAGCTGAGAAGCTCGCCTGTCATCGCGATTCGGTAAGAGAGAAACCCGTCGGAGATGCGGCCACGACAGGTATAAGCTGTAACCGCGGCCGCGAAAGAGACGGACGGGGGCGATTAAGAGCCGACAATGTCTAAAGAGAGAGAGACGGAGATGAAACGCACGAAGGAGGAATCAGACAAATAAATTGAAGGTTGCGTTCAACTACCTCCGTTTTTAATAATCGTAGATTTTGTTTAATATTTAGATATATAAAATTTAATAATTCATATATATATATCATAATTAATTTTTTTACTATTTATCTTAGCGATAATTTAAATCAAAAATTGATACTTGAAATATAAATTCAATCTCTACAATCTTTAGAAAATGGAAGGAGTATCATTTTCTTCCAACATTTTGAGTTTCTTCACGAAAAGATGATAATTAGATTAAACTATCACTATTTTAAAAACATGTCTTATATTATCATGGTCATTATAGTTTTCAGTTCTAATTTGTCGTCGTTATTTCTTTTTGACAGTGTGGTGAATTGTTTTTCTGATGGAGTCTATTTGCCACTGCCGACCATTGTCGGACCATTGTAGACCATCACCGAAAAACTCTGGAACGGAAAAATAAATACACCGAATCGTAGATCGGAGTCTAAGGTTATCGGATACTGGCCTAGGACCGCCATATCACGGCCTAGGTTTGTCAAGTCGAGGTCAAAGGTCGAAAAATCGCGAGCCCGAACCTCGAATAGACACTCCTAGGCTAGGATCCAGCGGCCATAGACCTTGATCTACAGCCCTAGACCGCGAATGGTGAATTCCGGCATGTTGGAGGTGACAGTCAATAGCGACGGCGATGACCTGGTGGTGGCAAGTGCCAGCAGAGACGCAATGTGGCAAAATTTTAACATCGTCTACCAACGTGATAGTAAAATAAGACTAATAAACTATTTCAGTGATAAATTTAGACTATTAAATTAAATAAGTGGTGAAATATGATTTGTTTTTAAATAGTGATAGTTAGGATCTAATAGTCAGAGGTGGATGACAATATGAGACATTTTTCCATTATACATTTCTACAATTGTGGGCGATTGTTGAAACTCTTCATTTTGATGGGTTTGTATGAAATGTGGGCGGTTCCATCGTTGCTGTTTACACTCATCTAATTATACAATACAAAAGCCATGAACAGTAAGTTTTTATCCTTTTGTCTTTTTTTTTTTGGCTTTATTTTTCCTTTTCTATTATGCTTACATGTATCATTTTTTTGTAATGGTTTTTGTACATTGACCAACGACCCTTTTTTTCTTTTCTTTTTTTCATTTTTTATTATCCTTATATCTATCATTTTTTTTTTTATTTTTTTATGGTTTTTACATATTGACCCCTAACCTTTTTTTATTTACTATAATATATTGTCCTCCTATTATTTTAACCACTAAAAAAAACTTTATCTTCCTATTATTTGTATATGTTTTTATGCATTCGACTTTGTAATCATCATGCTATTTTATTTTATTTTATTTTAATGCATCATTTAGTTTTATGATTTTTTCACTTCTCATATAATCCTTTATTTATATGATTTATGCATTTTAACCTCAAACATTTTTAATTGAATATAATAACCAATCATTTTGTTTCTTTAAACGTTAAAATACTCTCTTCTCAATATTTATGTATATTTTCATCTGTATAACTTCTCAAGAATTTTACTATATTTTGTTAAAAATTTTGTTCATTACACATGTCCTCATTTATCTACTTATTAATTACATAAATCATTCTTTTTATATTATTTGCATATAACCCTAATAATTTAATATGAGAATATTTAGTTACAATTTAAAATTGTCTATTTCAGATACTTAAATAAATGTGAAAAATCAGTATTAGCTGATGTGATAAAACTTAAAAAATTTAATTACGAAATATGTTATAAAAATCAAAATATCTAATTAATATTAATCTTTTTATAATGTTTTATTTTATATCAGTTACCAAATTTGTGATAACATTTATTAATAAGTTTTTCATTATGCTAAAGGGAAAAGAACTAGTTAAAAAACAATTGCGGTTTGTTTTCAGAGAGCAACCGTATTTTATTGAAGAATAATAATGATTGCGGACACCGACAGTTTCACGCATCTTCACCCAATCGAGTGTAGACAGAGAAAATGAGGAACTACTGGACTTTTGGAGTGAGTGATATCTAACTTTCTTCTTCTGCCGAGCCTGTGATACAGCCAGCTAACATTCAAATCTGTTTCTTCCATCACGAGTGCAGTGTGAATCACAAGTCGGATGTGACTCGTGTTGAATTGATTCAACACCTTCCAGATCAGGTGACGCATCACAAATCCCCTCGAAATCTTCGCTGTACTTCCACAAATATCTTCATTTCCATTGACACACAGAAACAACCACTCAAAAATGGTGAAGAAAGAAGTGTTCGAAGCAAATGGAGAGCACGATTTCAGCAGTGTACAGGTTTCACGCCCCGATTTCCCTGACAGCTTTCTCTTTGGCGTCGCCACTTCCGCATATCAGGCAACATTCTTCTCAATCTTTACCTGCATACTGTTGTTGTTCTCATTCATACTACTGCATACTCTTTCTGCTTTCCTATTCTCTTCGAATGAGACCTTTTCTTTTTCTTTTTCTTTTTCTTTATTTTTGTCTTTATTACCCTGTGATCTAGCTTAATACCCTCATAATTTGACTCTTCTTGCTTGATTGCAGATTGAAGGAGCTTCAAACCAGGGGGGAAGGGGTGCTAGCATATGGGACGCTTTTTCACATACCAAAGGTATGATCCTGCTCTATATATATTCCCTTCTTCTATTACGGAAAAAAAGTACTTTCTCCTAACAAATTGGATACATGTAACTGGTCACAAATGTCGTTGACTAGAGGTCAATAAAGTAAAATAAACATACTATAAAACGAAGTATTTTTTTTAAGAGAAAATGAGTGTAATAAGTTAAAGTCGATGTGAAAAGTTTCCTAAACAGGAAACATGTATATTGTCCCTTTGACAACACAGAAAGGAAAACATATCTGTTTTTCTGATATAGAGGTAGTGGTAAATCTTTTGCTGCTTCTAGCTCAAAGTTGTGTAATTGTGTTCTTTTCCTCTGCGACAATTTTGATGAAAACATCCTTGGCTCTACTTTTACATGTTCCTTTCTCTTGAACTTTTGTAGGAAAAATCATTGATGGAAGCAACGGTGATATTGCAGTAGATCATTACCATCGATACAATGTTAGTGTTACTGACAGAACATGTTTACGCTCATGATATGCTGTACTCTGTGACACCATAGAATATGTTTGTGTAAACATCTCCTGGTTTATGAAATGTATTGAGTGATACTGCTCTGGATTAGTGATATGAATGTTTTGGGGCCTGAAATATTCTGTATGATAGGCATTCAATAATGATAGACTGCAAGCTGTCTGACATGTACCCATATTAATATTCTTACAAGATTGTGAAAAGTATGGGCTTAAGGTGTATGGTCATTTGGTTAATGGTAACCTTTTAGATCTTATGTTTCTGAATGTTATTGAAAAAACAGGAAGATGTTGAGCTTATTTCGAAGTTGGGTTTTGATGCATATAGATTCTCAATATCATGGTCTCGAATATTCCCTGGTATTTCTCTCTCTCTCTCTCTCTCTCTAAATTTTTCCCCATGACTCTTTATAGCATATATTACTTTTACATAGGAAAGGAACTTTGGTGGTTTGCTACAAAAAATCCATTATTTAGGGTGTGTTGTTTACACTCACTTTCTCCAACTTTTTATCACAAATTTCTAAAAATCTTGATTTCCCCTTTTCTCTCCAAACATCTCATCCCTCTTTCATTAGCACAAACTGTTTATAACAAACAAAAGTTGGTGAACCCTTAATGAACTGTCTGCATAGTCCGAATTTAAATGATGAAAAAGTAAAAACAAGCAATTAAGGGACTTCCTAGGAACGATTTTTAGGATGCTGCTTATCTCCTATTTCTTACTTCTCTATTGATTGCATGTAAACATGTAAGTTCTAGTTGTTTGCCAGCTTTCCATTTGGTGTCTGCCTATTTAACCAGCGTGGTGTTTCAACATTCTGAATCCGAGTTTGTGGTTGGAATGTACAATTGTGTGCATCAAAAGAATAGATTTGTGTCTGTGTGTGAAAGCTTGAACATGTTTGTGATGCTGTTTATCTTCAAAAAACTCTTTTAGTTTTTTTTCAATCTTTCTTTCTTTTCTGGCCCTGTTTGCAAAAATGGAAAACGATTTTTTTGCTTTTGCTTGTCTTGCAAGTATTGGTGATGTTAAGAATCATTATTTGGCATAATTCTTTCTCTTCCTTTTGATTATAGATGGTCTTGGGGCCAAAGTTAATGATGAAGGAATTGCTTTCTACAACAACCTTATCAATGCACTTCTTGAAAAGGGTATGAAATGTACTTTGTGGTTCATGCCTTTTTGTGAATGTTGTGAGGATCGCATACTGAACAGGTTTTTCTCCTATAGGTATTCAGCCCTATGTGACCTTGTACCATTGGGATCTTCCCTTGCATCTTCAGGAATCATTTGGGGGATGGCTGAATAAGGAAATCATGTATGCATTTTGACTTCATGATTTTAGCTGTAACTGGCTGGCATGCAAATTCTATTATCTAGAGAATGTACTGTTCTACTTTTCTCTTTATAGCCAACTGTCAGAGGAAGTATGATGGTTAGCTATGATGTAGTTACTTGCAAGAAATTTTTTGTTCTGAACTAAGCAATCAATTCCAAACTGGATTCACATAAGTGTTCATCAAGACAGCTCCTAGATATCATTTATTTATTTATCTTACGAAGTCAAGCATTTGTCAGCTTAAGATCTAGTGTGAAGGCCAAAGTTTCCTTCTAAAGTGATGTCTAGTTCAGTGGTTTTGTTATGTTGTATTTTCGAAGTCACAGTGATATTTTAACTCTTATGTGCGGTCAGATTTTGTAATCGTGAATGGATTCTTTAAGACTATCCTTTTGTTCTTATTTACTACCGTGTTTCTCTCTCAGAAAACTTTTTTTTCCCAGTTCCAGATCACTTACCTATATAGTGGAATGTCAAATAGTACTTGCAATAATTGTTTTAAGGAATTCTCTTATATTCCCCTCAGCCCGCTCCTACCTACTTGTATAGACTCAACCTTTAAATCATGCTTACCTGTAGGCTGTAGAGAAGGCAGGAAAAGGTGAGGTGAGCTTTTGAGTGGGGTCAAACATATGTATTTCCTTCTTATATCTCCTTTCCAGATTATTGTCATGTTATTTGATATGCTCTTGTGGGTCTGGGAAACTTTTTGGCAATTGATAGTGGGTAGATGTTCTTGATGGATTATTTTGGTCATAGCCTTCAAGCCTGTGATATGTAAGCATTTCTTTTTCTGGGGTTTGTCACCTAACATCCTGTCTGGTCTGTACTTTCTTTTTAGTTTCGTCTGGGTTGTACTTAATTATGGTCTAAGTAATAAATTGTAAATAAATGGATGGATGATTAAATAACTTGATGGTCTAAATAACAGCATAGTGAACCTCCTGCAGGCCTTTATGGACAATTTGTGGTATTTTCCTAGTGTTGTAATGCTCCTATGTGCTAATATATCCGTTATTCGTGCCAAGTAGTTTCTTCTGTTCACAAATTTAGTATGCTCGAAGACCGCCCTAGCATTTTTACAGTCTGCAATAAATGTATTTTTGCCTTGAGTCATGGTTAATAAAATAGTAGTAATTTTTTGCTTCATATGCTTCTAAGATTTCATTGCAAAACAGGAGAAAAATCCAATTCAGAATTTAATATTTGAGCTCATTACTGTGAAAACTGATTAATCAAATTCAAGTGAACATCTCAGGGCTGCATCCTACTTATTAATGTATTCTGCTTGGTCCCTTTGCAGAAAGTACTTCTCAATCTATGCGGACACTTGCTTTGCAAATTTTGGAGATAGGGTAAAAAATTGGATTACTATCAATGAACCCCTCCAAACTGCAGTAAATGGGTATGTCACTGGGGAATTTGCTCCTGGGAGACGTGAAAATATGTCAAGGGAACCATATTTGGCTGCTCATCACCAAATATTGGCCCATGCAGCAGCTGTGTCTATTTATCGAAGTAAATACAAGGTACAATTCTCTCTCTCTCTCTCTCTCTCTCTCTCTCTCTTTTAAGGAACACATCGACATGTGGTTAGAGTTTTTATATAGAAATTAAAGTCTTTTGAGTTATGACTGTTTGCATGTACTTGTTTTCCATTTCACTGCATTTTGTCTTAAGTTTTGTATTCCCACATTTGTTGTCCAACAATAATATCCTGTTTTGATATAGCACTGGATCCCGCAGATGAAATATGTACGAGGACAGGGTTGTGGTTCTGGAAAATTAGCATTTCGTTATCTTGTGTGTATGTGTGTTATCTAATTATAACGACCTAATCTAGCATGTTAATCTATGTGTTCCAGATGATGTTATATTTACAGTGCGTTTGTTAAATGTTACTATAATATTTATGTTTGCAGATGACGTTGTATTTACAGTGCCTTTGTTAAATGTTACTGATACTATATACAGTAGTCATTTAGATGGCTTACTTTTATACATTTGTAAACATAAACCTGTGGTTCAGGACAAACAAGGGGGCCAAGTAGGACTGGTGGTAGATTGTGAAGGGGCAGTGGCTAATTCTGACAAAATCGAAGATAAGCTTGCTGCAGAACGGCGCCTGGAATTTCAAGTTGGATGGTATTCTTTTCATTCCTATCAAATTGTTACATTTGACTAAGTACGGAGATAATATATAAAACAGAAGACTTATAGTGTTTTCCAACCTTACCCTTCTAGAAATGTAATTTAAAATAATGATTATCGAAGATTGTTAAAAGAAAAAATAGACTAAGTTCTAAAAAAAAAAAAGAACTAAGGTTGCTGCAGAACAGCATCTGGATGAAAGAATGGATGAAGTACATCTTTTGCATGGATTCCCTTTAAAAAGGAATGGATGAAGTGTATCTTTCGCATGTAGCAATTTATTTTTCCTCCAATAGACAAGTAAAAATATAGCATTACATTCCCTTTAACTTCCATGCCAAGCATCTAGTCCTCTACATGACAAATAAATGTGATAAATGCCGAACCACTTTTTTTGCTGCCTTCATATTTACTGCAAACCAGATGCTAGTTGTTAAATAGAGGAATCCTTATAGGCCATCAACCTCAAAAATTGCAGGATTTTTGTAGGATCTAGATCATCCTGTCCAATAATGATCACGTTGTCTTGGTTTTCCTCGAAATTAAGGCACTGTGCGACAAGCATATTCAGTTTGTATTGCTCAAAATCATACTCAAATTTTGTACTCCCTCTCACTATCATTTCCATCTGCACTCATATCCTTGGCAACAAAATAAAATATGCCAAGGGTAAAGTTGAAAAGTATGGTATAGATTTATATCTATCTTTTATCCTAGGACATAAAGAATTCAACATTATGCGATCTTTTATTTGGGAACGAGATGAAATTACTGCTTTAGGTTAACTTTGGGTGTTGCTATAATAGTCCATTAATTGGTTGGGGGTCGGATGAGGACTTAATCATCCTCCGATTTACTTCAGTTGGGATTGAGGGTTAGTTGATCGATTGATTGATTGAATTACTTCCAAGTTTCAACTCAGCATTGACTTGAGCAAGTTCTTGATGTAGGTATTTGCGACCACTGTATTTTGGTGACTATCCTGAGATTATGCGTCAGCAACTTGGAGATCAGCTTCCTAGGTTCACTGAGGAAGACAAGGAGCTTCTTAAGAACCCCATGGACTTTATTGGTCTAAACCAGTATACATCAAGATTTATTTCCCATTTAACTAACAGCTCAGAAGAAAATGGGTACTTTGAGGCACAAGAGATGGAGAGAATTGGTAGTTCTGAAACCTGTCTTGCTTGTTATATTTAAACGCAGACTCTTCCAAAATGCTAATAGTTTCTGCCTTGTTCTAGTAAAATGGGATGGGGGCGAGATGATTGGCGAGAAGGTACAATAAATATTTCTGCTTCAGTGCACATGCACATGAAAGTCTTTCTTCGACCTGTGAAATAATTTATATATTGCAGGCTGCATCAGAGTGGCTCTACGTTGTTCCTTGGGGCATCCGCAGGGTTCTCAACTACATTGCACAGACATACAATAACCCCCCTATTTATGTAACTGAGAATGGTATCTGGTTCACTCTGATGAAGATTAAAATCATCTCATTATTTGAACATGTTGTATTAGTTCCTCAAGAGTCTCAAATCCCTTTCGACAATCATTCTCCATTCTTTAAATCCTCAACCTGAATTTGATTGTTTGACAGGCATGGATGATGAAGATAACAATGATCTTCCTTTGCATGAGATTCTGGATGACAAGATGAGGGTGCGCTATTACAAGGGATACCTTGCTGCAGTGTCCCACGCAATCAAGTGAGTTATGTTTCCCTTCTTGATAGAAGCAATCAAGAAAATGTCATCTATGCATGAATGAATGTGTTAGTGGTAATATATGTTTGTATGTGGTTGCATTGCATGGACATGGACAGGGATGGAGTGGATGTGAGGGGGTACTTCGCATGGTCACTTGTGGACAACTTTGAATGGGCTCAAGGGTACACCAAGCGCTTCGGCTTGGTATACGTGGACTACAAGAATGGCCTTGTGCGGCATCCAAAATCATCTGCATATTGGTTCTCACGCTTCCTCCGCGGTGGCGAGAAGGAAAGTGGGAAAGAAGATTGAAGATTGAAGATTGATGATTGATGGTGTTCCTTTCTGGTTCACAGCTATAAGTTGGTTGTCCACTTGAAAATCATGGATGAGTAATTGTTTAGACAACATATCTTGTGCCATCGAACTATACACCACCTACCACTAGGGCTGGTTGAAAGCTATGGAACACCTATGATGCAAAATACTGAATATGATCTGTAACTATTTCAGTGAATTATATGCTCCTATTTAGCTCTAATAATTATAGATTCATTGGTGATGATTTTAATGATAGAGAAAACTATCTTAAGTTAACCATTGCATGATATATTTTCGTTTTACATTCTTTTTTGCCCTACATGTTCCAATAGTTATCGATTGCTCTCTTCTTGGAGTGCAAAATTCTAACAGTAATATATGCGAAATTTCAGATGCAAACTGGAAATAATAGCAAAATACTAAATTAACAGTAACCTATTCTATTAGCTGGCCATCAAAGTGGAGCTAGCCTCGTAAGTGCGGATATTGGAGTAGGCCAACATGGTGCCTTGAGCACAACCATTTTATCGGCAGCTACCTTGAACATTCTTCCTTCATATGATTTGCAGTTGACCATTGTGACCAGTTCTTGAACAAATGCATGCTTGAACTTTCCAATCCTTAAGCTTAAAGTGGCGATCCCTCCTGAACTGGACCGAAATAGATAATGTTTCTATCATTTGGATGAACAACAATAGCCTTCCATTTGCAAAAGTAGAAGTCAACTGTTGTTGTCACAGACTTCCACTTAGGCTGCTGGTCCTCATCCTCTAGTTCCCAAACACTTACCATGTTATAGTATTTATCAATTGCGAAAAGAGAGCCTTGGGATACACATAATTTGTAACAACATGAAAAGTCATGATCTTGAGGAGGAGGAGGAGACCGCAACTCAGCAACATACCAAACCTTGTTATTGTAAGGATCATGGACTTGTCCAAGAGAACACAACCAATACACGAATCCATTGTGGGAAATACTAGAGGAAGGTATATTTGGGTGTGAAGAATGTTGCATTATGGATGTTGTCCGTTTACAGGTTTCAGATGAAAAAACATCCACCTCAAACTCAGATGCTCTCCTCAAATTGAAACTTTCTCGGTCAATAATAATTTTAAGCCGCACCACTCTAAAGCTACAGCTAGAATTCGCTGTTCTGATCCTTCTTCAACAATGTGGTGGTATGCAGGGGCGACCCTGGGGGCAGGCAGATAAGACTTGTGTCTAGGGCCCCCCAATTTTAATTTTTAAGGTATTTGGTCTACACTAGTTCCTAAATATATGTTATGTAAGTATATTTATATAAATTTTCAGTCCTTATATTGTAATTAATAAAAAAAAACAAGAATAATTACAATACTACGTGAGGCGATGTTTTTTTTAGAAGCAGCCTCTCTTCATTATCGCTATGACTTTTCTTGAATCCCTTATTTATATTTTTGTAATTAACCCAAACAGATACTAATATTTGTAATTTTCATATTTTTGTTTCAAATATTATAAAATTTTATTATTATTGAAATTTTTATTTTTATTTTTATTTTGTGATATACATATTTTTAAAGTAAAAAATTATATATGTAAATATAATTTTGATAGGGAGCCCCAATTATTTTTTTGCTTCGAGCTTCAGAAATCTCATGACCGGCCATCGTTTGTCGGTAAAGCCAAAAATGTAAAAAGGAAAGGTTCCATAAATGTGTTGGCAGGAGGAGGTGGGGGTAGTCATTGGTAAAAGGGTTTAATATATCCCTAATATATTAGGATGTTTTCAGTTCTAGAAGTGTCAAACGGTGATATACATTCTTAAATCTCGGTATAATCGTAGCCGATCTTAGCTCAGTTGGTAGAGCGGAGGACTGTAGTTGGTTAAATGCCAAATAGCCATCCTTAGGTCGCTGGTTCGATTCCGGCAGATCGGATGTTTTGGCTTCTCACTTTTTTCTTATGCACAGAGATTAGATTACATAATAAGAGCTACAAACATTCATTCATTCTACAAGGTTTCACTTTTTACGCCTCTATAGCTCTCTTCTTCTCCAGCGTTTCCGCGGCCAAACCCCTCAAGGTAACTCTGACCACTCGTGGTTTTCCGGTTGGGAGAGAGGGACTGTGGATATCCTCCGTTCACCATTAATCCCTTACTCTTTTATGGCCGAAACTGAATTGCAATCTTGATATCGATTGTGTTCTGCTTCTTACCGATTCCTTTCTGTTTGTTTTTTTTTAACTTGATTGAGATACGAGGGACGAAACAACTATCAAGTATGCGCTGATGATTTACTCGCACAATCTCTCACTTGGGGTTTTACTTGTTTGAGAAAAAAAAAAAATGTTTTTTTCCCCTGTAAATTCGAGTTGCTCGATGTTGTTAGCAACATTAACATGTATTCGGGATTTGATGTTCTGCTTCTTTGGTAGTTTTCTTTGTTTAGATGCGAATTTTGCGTGCTGATTGAACCCAGAAAGAAAAAGGTTTTAGGGTTTATGACGTTAATAGTTTTAGGGTTTCGGTGAATAATTGCCTTCTTTCCGTGCTCCAAGCTGGTTCTATTTTACCTAAACGAAAAACCTGCTATAACAGTGACCATAATGGAGACTCATTCTATGTGTTGTTTGACTCTTTTCAAAAATTGCTTGATCTGTCCTAAGATTATCAGTCAAAGTGTTTCCATATGAGTTGCTACAGGGAGTTCTATGTATTGGTCATTTGTCTGTGAACACCTAATTTGTGAGTCTTCAGAACAGCGATGAAAGGTTCTTTTACCCGTTCTCCGGGTCTGTAATGCAGGCTAAAAGATGAGTGGTGATAAGGGATCATCAACAAAAACGCCTGCTGATTTTCTCAAGTCGATTCGAGGGCGACCAGTGGTTGTGAAGCTCAATTCTGGAGTTGATTACCGAGGTAATGCTGTTTTGTTCGTTTTTTTGTTTTGTTATGTACATACATTTTTTCTGTATAAGCAGTTGGGCATTTCCGGGCCAGCTTAGAACCCGCTGGCTTTGTCCTTGGTTGAGTGGTTTAGAGTTCTGTCATTCAAATGTTTGTGTGACAGGAGAGTACAGTCAGGAAACAGAAGCACACTAGCTTCCAGTCTACATGGCAAGGGAATTGCACGTATAGAAATTCAAAAAAGAATTGATTTGACTCAAGTCATAATCTATATGGGATTTCCGAAATTCTTAATTTAAGATAGGCCGGGAAGAATCGAAGAATTACAGATGAATGAAAAGAGCTTAAATATGTGAACCGGAAAATCAACATGTACAGAAATGGCTATAACAGAGTTTCTGTTATTCGTATTAACAGCGACTCTAGGAGGAATGATTTTATGCGATGCTAACGATTTAATAATTATCTTTGTAGCTCAAGAATGTTTCAGTTTATGCTCTACCTATTATTTAGATATACCAAAAATTTAACTTATAACTTAAGGCTCTACCTGATTTGGAGTTGGAGTCGAAGGGAAAAAATTGTGGAGCTGAAATAACTCACTCAGAACACCTTTTAAAAGTTTGCGTTGTTTGGTTACTTTCGATTTTTTTTTTAATATAAAAATCTGACCAAATTTAGCCGAAAGCAAACAAATTTAACATGTACTTGGGATAAAAGCCTGGCGTGTATGTGATACCATATTTCTTTTAGTTTCTTTTACAAGATGCTGTGATCACTTGCTCAACTTTGGTTTTTTACATCACTTGACTTGAGCTTTGTGCATGCCTATGCAGGTATCCTTGCTTGTTTGGATGGATACATGAACATTGCGATGGAACAAACTGAAGAATATGTGAATGGACAGCTGAAGAACAAATATGGTGATGCCTTTATAAGAGGAAATAACGGTAATGGGTTAGTGAGATGTGATTTGCGATGTCTAAAACACATCACTACGAAACTGTAAGATAATTGAGCGTGAAGATGATGCATTCTGATTGAATTTTTTTGGATGCAGTTCTTTACATAAGTACATCGAAACGGACACATGCTGATGGTGCATAGGCCTGAGATCTGAGGTAAACATCAAGAAGTGTTTTAGTGAAGCTGATAGTGCAGGCTGATGTGCTTGTAATTCGAAGTTCTAACGTCAATCAAGTTGTGAGCCATAGCTAATGCGTTTGGATTTTTGTATTGTAATTTTAAGCGAGGGAAGGGAACTCTGTTATGCTAGATTTCAGTAGTTTCCTGCTATTGTTTGTACGATGTTCGTACAGGGCTTGATTGTTGCAAACCATTTTTCCATCTAAATCTCTCATCAACAAAATATCAATATGCGATGTATGTGTTCTTCAATCATTTTTCCAACAAGAATGTATTATTCATTTGTATTGTTTCATTCCTATACAGGATGGTTGTCTCACGAAGGGCTTAATTCTTTAAAGGTAGAATTTTTTTCGGTATTCTATTTACCCTAAGAGGCTAAGGGGAAATGGTCATTGAACTAGTTTAATTCCTTTGGATCAAAATTGTTTGAGGAAGAATGTCTTTCACAGCTGAATGTGTACTTCATTTTCTTCATGTAGTGAACCCTAGACAGAGAAGGAAAGCAAATTTGCACTCGCTTCTACTAGGAGAAAGGGTGGATGTCCAGTTCCATCTGTCATGTCACTTTTGAAATGGAGA
>JBBYHH010004550.1:0-17152 GCA_038382905.1 Daphne laureola | reverse complement strand
ATCCATCTCCTCTATCAATGCATGATTTTCAACCAAGCATGTCACTTAGTAATCATCAGCCCCAAATAACCAAAGGGACTTTTGAATCATTGATTTTTTGTCAAAAACAATTCAGTCTTTTGCATATTGGTTTAGCTTCGTTTCAAGTTTTCTCAAGGTTACTTGCTACTTTTGATTTTCTTGTGTCTCGAATATTCCATTATATCCTGATTGTTCAAATACATAAAATATCAAAACTATTGTGTTTAACTGTTTATTTTTAATTATCATCAAATCTCTTGGGTACGATCCCACTCACCCTACTACATCTGCGCAACCTTACACTTGACGAAGAGTTGAACATACAAATATTATTTGTTGTTCGAATTTCGACATTAGTATCGATGCATACTTTTTATCAAAATGATTTTCAAAAATCATGTAAAGTTATAATTGATCATAAATCAAAGAGTTAAGCACTTAAACAAACTGATAAAAAATATTTAAAGAACAACAAAGTGACATAAATTATATCGAGGTGGGATAACTTCATTAATGAATGTACCAATATATATATATATATATAAAAGACTACCCTACACCTAAAACATGAAATAGGATAATGTCATATAAATGAAGAACTAAGGGGTCAATATGTAAAAAGAAAAAAAAATTGAAATTAAAAACATATTGATTCCATTTAATAAATCAAAAGAAAAAGAAAAAAAAAATGAGATGGCCTAACTCGATTGGTTGACACTATTCATCAACAGTAATTTCCATATTTGAATAAAGTTATAATACCGATTAAATGTAACATTGTTACTAACGTTAGTTAGTTGATTGTGACTCCGCGAAGATGGATGATAAGAGTGGCAATAGAAGATGCATATGAAAGTCCGTTTTTCTATTGGATTGAACTGTTCTATATGTAGCTACAGTAAATGTAGCGGTATGTATGTATATATGTCCATCGATATATGAATATGATGCATGTTGATGAGTTTGTTGCATGAAATCGCGGATCTAGCTAGTAGATCAGAAGAAAACTCCGTTTTGTGCTGACCGGATGATGCCATTGCCAAAACCAGTGGGCGCCGCCAGTTTTGCCAAAAACTAGCTTGCTAGGCGCTACATTAATGGAGCACCAACTTGCAATAGTATTAATCATTGAGTATTAATTATGCATTCCATTCCATTACTTTCCTTTCCTGCATGTAAACAATGGGGTGAAAATTCGATAGCCTTTCTTGATGCAAATATTTAACAAAGACCTTTAGTTTAACAGTGATGAAGTTTTGAATAGTTGTATAGCTTTTTCAAACATCTTACTCTAAAAGATACATTTAGATAACGCTTTCAGCTTCGGTCACTCACTGTATCGCTACAGATTTATATATTTACAGCTTACAGTTCTCTGCTCAGGAGGAACGGAAAAGGGAAAAACATACGGGTAGGTAGAAACCCGGAAAAAAAACAAAGTGAAAATGACAAAAGGAAAGAAAAAAAGAAACAATCGAAAGGGAGCGCGGGCGTTGATGGCCTCGCAAAAAGGAGGGGCCTTTTTATGATGAAATGGTTCTTACAGTTACACAGACACAGAGCTTAGTAGATGGGTGAGGCTGATGAAGTAGTCTTGGCTGCACGGGATTCTGAGGCCGCCCGTCGGGTGGTTGAATCCAAACTCTGCTTCAGCTCGATCCAACAACCCCTGGAACAGGGCATGGTTCAAGTAAGATATCGGAATCACAAATCTCTCCCTTTCGGGTATCTCCCCTACATACACTGCTACGTGCCCTTTTGGTACATAAATCCCCCACCTTGTTGCAGAAGAGTTTCGTTTTAGACCTCTTTGAAGCTTTTGTTTTGCATGAGCCAAACCCATTATTCTGATTCCCATTTTGGGGAGGGCAAGTGAAGTAACTCAATTTAGAGAGAGAGTGGAGTGGTCCTATCCTATTGGTTTTGTTCTGTACTTTCTGTCTTGTGTGTATATATATACCTGCATTTAGGAATCAGGTTAATATAGAGCAGTACCTCAACATTGGATAAGCATATCGGTCATGTTAGACATCATTGAAGGATGTGAGGCAATTATCAAGTGAAGAAATTAGTTCAACGTCACATGGTCTTTCTTTGTCTGATGTAGGGCATCCTACCTGTCCTGCCACCTTAAGGCATCCAAAAGTGCAATATGCAACTTGTCATTCTGTTTTGTTTACAGTATGCTTGTATTTTAAGGGTTGTAGGCATGGTCTTTATTTCGAGGATAGTTCTCAACTCAGAAGCATTACATATAGCCTTTTGCTACAACCTTGATGTCTGCGTAGGGCCGTAGGCAATGTACTTCGGATCACAGCTTCAGGTCCTCACATACTTGTTTCAGAAGCTTGTTGAATTTTGCGATCAGGATGCGAAATAATCTCAAACAAGTACTATAGCTGAAGGTTTTGAAAGTGAGAAAATCTATTGACTTTTAACAATGTGAATGCTAGTAGTTAAGTTTTTGGGACCTCACTCTTATCCATGTTTTTGTCAAGGTCATGCTAAAGTGATAAAACTAGCTTGGAGCTTTTACACAGTCCTTGGCTAGAACTGGCGGGAAGTTTCAGTTCAGCCCGGACATAATGTTTCCATTCAAACTTTCATCCACACAAACGTAGGTTGAGAATCTTGAGATTCCCAATGCTGGATAAGGATATTTATGCTATTATCCTAACAAGAACTAATGTGTTTGAGCCTCTTTTTAGTGGGGTATGAATGATGAATGCATATTATTGATGTAAATACAGGTCAAAGTGTACAAGCAATTGGTATTACCGGAAACATTATCATTCTTAACTTTTTATGATTGCTCCAATCCATCAAATGTTAGTATTGGACAAAAAAATTCTGTTTCAAAGCTCTAAACTGAGGAGTATAATACTAAGCATAAGACACCTTGCTGTGAATTCAGTATTCAA
The DNA here is from genome assembly GCA_038382905.1 of Daphne laureola. Taxonomy (NCBI): domain Eukaryota; kingdom Viridiplantae; phylum Streptophyta; class Magnoliopsida; order Malvales; family Thymelaeaceae; genus Daphne; species Daphne laureola. The sequence continues at coordinate 14,210 of JBBYHH010004550.1, read as the reverse complement.
GTAAATCTTTAGTATGAACTCTTGAAATTTTCTAGTTCTTCATGGCGTTTATTTGATCATTGATTTGCCAGGAACGTTACTTAATTTTCAGTTGACCTTTGAATGTTAAATAAAAGGATTTAAGCACATTGATTGAAGATTGGGATAACAAAACTAAACTTCATTGATTAAATGCTCTTATCCTCTTGCATGTTACTTAAAGATGTCTTTAGCATGTCTCTTATCTATATGATTCAGCACAGATGCTTATTTGTTTGGTTTGTATATTTAAAGTGGCAACTCTTGTGGACCTCCCTTATCGGATTAATGATTCCAATCTGCCCAACCATTTAATTTGTGGTGCAAAATAGTTGTCTAAAGCTTGCTTTCATGAACTTAGTTATTTGGGTGTGAAGGTATGAAAGCTTCTTCTTATGTCCTAGTTGCAAAATTGTTGAGGTTGACTTGGAAAGACAAAACCATGTGACCTCCTTATGAATGAGAAGTACTCCGTAGTTGATTGGTTCAGCTAGTTGGCCCTCTAGCTTTAACTAGTGGATATAAATAAACCTTCTCATTTCTATATATAGACACAAAAGTATGCCCATAAACAACACAAACTTCTCACATTCAAAAGTCTTTTTAAATTTCCAATCTACTTGCTAGTCTTCAAAACTTGAAAAAGAACCTTACTAAAGTTCAACTAAGATGGCTATTCATCTTCTTGGCATCAGTGATGAAAGGCGATATCGTCAAGGATGTATGGTTCCAAAAGGATACTTGGCGGTATATGTTGGGGAAAAGAAGAAGAGATTCGTAATACCAATATCATACTTGAACCAGCCTTTGTTCCAAGAGTTGCTCACCCTGTCTGAAGAGAAGTTTGGGTATCATTACCCAGCAGGAGGCCTCACAATTCCATGTCATGAAGATATTTTCAATGACCTAGTTTCTTGCTTGTCTGTTTCATAAAATCAGACTCACAAATTAGAATACAAATCTGTACATATGAAAAAACACAATATCTTTTCTTCCACCTTTTTCCTGAGGAACTGGGGATGAACCTTTCAGTGCCTTAGTTTGATGTACTGCTAAACTAGAATCACTCTAGGGAGTGCAGATGTATGTTTCTTTACTAGAGATATTGCAATGACAATTTATGGTTTTGGCTTAACTTGACTGTTTTCTTTTTCGATGCAATTGTGGTTTTGTTTTCTGATAATATCTCATGCTCATAGAAGTAGTTCAGAACGCATTCATTCATCCTGGAAATTGCATAACATCTTGGTGATCGAGTGCTGCTACTAGCTCTCTTTAGTTCCCATAGTTCAACTCCAAAAGAACCCCTTTCAACAAGGGATCACCTAACCGTTTTCTGGATATTTTACATGATGCAAGTATTCTTAGGTTCCAATGTACTGAATCTAATCTTTAACCTTCAGTATGATGTTGAAATGTGATTAACTTCAGAATCCTATGTGAAATAAGGAACCCTTGTCAATCAAGAGTTATTGGCTAACAAGTTGCAGTGTTAAAGCATCCGACAAAATGCCATTCTTCAATAGGTTAAGAGGCCTTTTAAATATGATGCACTAACAAATCTTTTTGACACAACCAAACACAAAGACAGGGTACATGAAGTTACATGGCTAATTGCTCTGTTTCTTCTTAGCTCTTCCAAGCACATTCTTCTAGATCCTCATTGCTTTTGGCCTGGCCAACATGGTTAAATTATATAGTATCTGCTTATTAAAAGCCTGCAGGGTTTGATCGTTTCATTTCATTAACTTCTGATGCAGGCTCTTTGGAATATTATCATATTTCAGGTAGTGATATGGCTTGTTTCAAAGTAGACATAATGTCTTACCATGACTTACATCAATCCTGCAATTCTGTGAGCGTTTGACCTTTTAAAGTAATGGAGATGACAACAGAAGTTTCTGTGGTTTTATCAGAAAGCCCTGTCCCTACAGAAGTTAACAGCACTTGGAAAAACCATACTATTTTGAGTATGGTACAACAGCATTAACCATATTGGTTTGGTGCTTAGATCATATTAGCACATCTTATTTAAAGATGTGAAGTCTGCTTCTTATCTGTGTTGTTCAAAGTGGCTCCACCTGTTGGCCCCTTGCCAAGGGACTATGATCAGTCAATTTGTTTCTCTCTTATCTTTTTAAGTGTTCTCACCATCTGCCTAACACTTGAACTCATGGTGCATATGAAGCTGTCTGAAGCTTGCCTCCAATCATAAAGCCAATAATTAGGTGTACGCTAGAAAGTCCTTTCCTTCACTACTGTTTGTTTCAGGCTTGACGATGACTGAGAAGACATAACCATGTGCTGTAGTCTTGAGGAAGTAGTCACTTATCATTAAACCAAAGTAAGTCTCTTCGGCCTTCGCCACTCATTGTAGATAGTAAAACCTTTATTTCTCTATATATAGACTTAAGATTAAGTTCATTAACAACACATCCTTCTTATTCGAAATTTCTTAAAGGTTCAGTTTTATTTGCAATTCTTCAATTCCAACCAAGAGAACTACTCCTCAGCTAACATGAGATTCCATCTACCAGGCATCATTAGCACAAAGCGTCTTCGTCAAGGATCTGTGGTTCCTAAAGGCCACCTTGCAGTGTATGTAGGAGAAGAAAAGAAGAGATTTGTGATACCGATATCATACTTGAACCAGCCTTTGTTCCGAGAACTTCTGAGCTTATCAGAAAAAGCATTTGGATATTATCACCCAGCAGGAGGCCTCACATTTCCGTGTCATGAAGATATCTTCATTGATCTAGTTTCTGGCTTAACTGTGTCATAAGTGTCTCTTGTCAGACATCTTCAATTTTGTAGAGGAGGCATAAAAATTATCTACATGTTTCATTCTCTTTGTTTCTCTTGGGCTAAGATGAGGATGACTCTCCCACTGGCTTGAGTTTGATGTTGTTAATCGTGTAACTTGAATCAGTTAATAGCACAACAAATCTACTTTCTTTGAAAATTTTATCTGTACACAGCTCTTGCAAGAAATCTCCCTTTCTTATTACCACTTCATATTCGCGATGCTGCATATGCGCTTTGATTCGATTATAGTTCTGTTTAGTTGAGAGTATTTTAAGTCAGTTGGCCATGAAAATCTCAGTAGCTAGTAACTGAATTTGAGGCCAAACTGGCGGAAGTTTTGAATGTTTCTTGCTGAATGATGCTAGGTCAATGGTTGGCTTGGGCTGGAAGATTTAAAATTTCTGTTACACTTTCTTCTACATATTAACAGAAAACTATTTGCAATTTTCTTGGTACAGGTGGTTGAGAAGCCTCTGTGTACTGTAATAAGCTGAATCTCTAAACTTCTTTCAGGACTAAAAGTTCTCTGAGAAATAATATAAGCAATGATTTAGTGTTCTCCATTTCACCAAAATGGCAGTCTTAGAATTTCCCCATAATGACTTTTAGCAGGTATGGTCATTATATAGGTATCATACTACTGGCTTAAACCTTGTTAGAATTAATATTTGGTACTCCCGCTGCACTCATTACAATATCATTTTAGAGTCTAAATGGAAGGTGAGTGGTAGAATATTGTATGTATTTTGGCAATTTTATCTCAACTTAAGAAACAGAGAAAGAGAAAGCCCATGAACCCCAATTTAAGATGAATTGTGGGTGAAGTGATACAATTAGTAGGAAAAAGAAGACCTCACAATTGATTTATGGGAAGAGGGTAGTAAAATGGTGATGATCAAATTGAGAAGTTGCAGGTATCTCATCTGGAGTTATACACATGTCAGTTCCCAGTTTTCCTAAGATTCTTCAGAAATCACACTGCTTTTGGCTTATGATGTCAAACTGTGAATTGTAGATTTACTTGGTACTATCATAATGGCTTCTCCATTGATGAACATGCTTGAACAAACAAGTACTTATTATTGTTCCTATGGATGTCCCTTCTTCTATTCCTCTTACAGACATTACAGATGAAGCATTAATACGACCTGCTTCGCTGTGGGCCATGGTTTATTAAGTTCTTCACATGTTCTCGTCCCTTCACACTTTACCAGGTTTAGAAGAAGGAACCACAACCTTTCAATTTGTGTAGGCATTATTACAAGTAGGTCCACTTTTACAAGGCAGGAGCATGTGAACTTCAAGTCCTCCTGCTCCACAAGAATGCAACCTTCCCATGCACCTGGATTTCACAATATCTCTTAACACTTCAAACTCTTATATATATACAAGGTCCTCACATCCTCTAACAACATCACAAACTGATTGGTTTATCTTCTGAATCACCTCAAAATTGACACAGTTTAGATTCACAACTCCAGAAGCTGAGATGGGATTCCGTCTTCCAATCATCCGCAGTATCAGTGGCAAGCGAGTTTCTCAACAAGTACCTAAAGGCTGCCTTGCTGTATATGTTGGAGAAATGAAGAAAAGATTTGTGATACCAGTATCATACTTGAACCAACCTTTGTTTCAAGATGTGCTGAGTTTATCAGAAGAAGAGTTTCGATATGATCATCCAACAGGCGGCCTCACCATTCCGTGCTGTGAAGACACGTTCACGAATCTACTTTCTCTACTGAATGGATCATAGATTAGACTTTTCAGGCTAAGAGGCTTCAACATAATTTTGTACAGCAGTAGCACAAATACCATAGTTTTTTCTGAGGGTCTTAATAGATGACCTCAGTTTGATGTTCATTTAAAGATTAACTGAGATCTTGCTACAGTTCCTTTCACTTGGCTGCAATTTCTCTTTGGTTCACATGCAATTTTGTTCACTTCATGATATTTCATGTTCAAACTGGAATACATCCATTTATCTTTCAGATCCCACTTTTTCCTGAGGATCCGGGGATGAACTGCTCAGCGACTTAGGTTGATATTTATTTTTGCAACAAAACTTAAATATTTATAGATGTATGTAACTTGAATCTTTCCAAATGAATACCCTATGCCATGACATTTTGGTGACTAAGTGCTGAATGAGAGGCTAAACTGTTAGATTTCTGTAGTTCCACCTACTTGTTTCGTTGATTTTGACACGATCCAGGTATCCTCAGGTTCCTGTCCTGTATGAATCTAGTTTTCCAACCTTCATTAGATGTTCTTATAAGATTGAGTTGGAGGTCATTTGTGAATAAAAGAGGAATCCTCGCTAACCAAGATTCTTGATTGAAAAATTGCAGGGTGTTAAAGCATCTGAGAGTAACCAATTTGCTATAGGTTCAGAGGCCTCATAAATAAAATGAACTAAAAAAATCTCTTGACAGAACCTTACACCAAGACACAGAACCAGAAGTACCATTGATAGTTTAAACAGCTTGAGGCTCTAATTCTTTGATTTTCCAAGTACATTCCTCTAGACCCATTTTGCTTTTTCTCTGACCAAATTTTTTTCATTGCTCTCTAGATTAGTATGGCTCACCTTAGTTTCTTTCTCCCCGTTCCTTCTTCAGCATGACAGCATGAATTACATTAAATCTTGCAACTACATGAGGGTTCAGCCTCTGTTACTTAACCTTGTCCACCAGTTTCAATGTAGTACTATTAATCTTAACCTAGCACTGCAGAGGATATCAGAAGTTTGTGTGGCTTTTCCAAAAAGGCTGCCATTATGGAAATCAGAAGGAATCAGATTGACAAAGTTTCTGTCAGTGTAATCATTGCTGATTAGTGTAAGTAACAGCATTCACCATGTTGGTTTAATGCTTTAATCATATTAGGACATGTTATTTAAAGATGTCTTATCTATCGGGTATTCATCTCTTACTTGGAGATAATACCCTTGTCTTATTTTAATATATTATCTTTGCCTCTTCAAAAAAACATTGTTCAAAGTGGCTCCACAAGTTGTGTCCTTGCCAAGGGAATTAAGATTGGTCACGTTAAGTGTTTCTCTTGTCAAGTTAAGTGTTTTCACTATCTGCCTAACAACTTGAATAAGTGCTGCAGATGTAACTGTCTGAACCTTGTCTCCAATCATAAACCCAATTATAAGCTGTAAGTTAGAAACTCATTTTCTTCACTATTACTTTCTTCATAGTGTTGATGATGACTGAGAGAAGACAGAACCATGTGCTCTAATCTTAAAGAAGTAGTCGCTTATCTCAAACCAAACTAATTCTCTTTGGCTTTCACCTCTCATTGAAGATAACATAACCTTCATATCTCTCTATATATAGACCTAAGATTAAGCTCACTAACAACACAGCCTTCACATTCAAAACTTGCAAACTTTTCAGCTGTATTTGAATTCTTCGATTTCGCCACAACAGAACTACTCCTCTCCTCAGTTAAAATGAAATTTCGTCTGTCAAGCATCCTTAACGCAAAGCGTCTTCTTCAAGGATCTATGGTTCCTAGAGGCCACCTTGCAGTGTATGTAGGAGAAAAGAAGAAGAGATTTGTGATACCAATATCGTATTTAAATCTGCCTTCATTCCAAGATCTGCTGAGCCTGTCCGAAGAAGAGTTTGGATATGACCACCCAACAGGAGGCCTCACAATTCCATGCCAAGAAGACATCTTCAGTGATGTAGTTTCTAGTTTAACTGTTTTATAACTGTCTCTTGTCAGACATCTCCAATTTTTTAGAGGAGGCACAGCAATCATGTACTACAATTTTTGTTTCATTTGATGGGCTAGGATGAGGATGACTCTCCCACTAGCCTCAGTTTGATATTGCTAATTGATAAAGTTGATTTTAGCTTATCCAACACAAGCAGCAGATATACTACTTTCTTTGAAATTTTATCAACAGAGCTTTTGCAAGAATTCCCTTCTCATTGCTTCATTATATCCATGCTACTGCAGCATTTCACACTATTCAAATATGCTTTTTGTTTACCTGAGAAATTTTTTCACTCAGAAGTCCATAAATTTTAGTAACCTGTGACTGAATTTGAGGACACAAGTCCATCAAACTGAACTATTTTCTCCACAAGATTTCAAAACTTTGTTACACTTTTCTAAATGTCACATACCAGGACTTTGCGATTTTCTTGGTACATCTCATGCGGTTTGCCAGAAAGCACCGTTTCCACTGTAATAAGCCCAATCTCTAACCTTCTTTCAGGTTTAAAATTTCTCTTTCCAAAAATATTACTCCCTCCGTTCCAATGGATTGTCACTTTTCCTTTGCAACTTATAAACGAAAGGAGACAAACCATTTGAGACAAAGGTAGTAGTCACTAAGATGACGGTTTTAGGATTTCTCCACAACAGACTTTTAACTGTCACTGATAATTTTCATTTTGAAAAAATAATGGTATTGATAGTACAGGCATCATGTTACGGCTTCAACCTTATTAATGTCTTACATGTTGATGATCATGTTGATTATCTGGAACTCCAACCACTGTTTGCCCGTGTCAGTTTTACCAGTTTTCCGGCCAGTTAATTCTACAGTGGTTTTGGCTTGACACACATGATACAGTCAAACTATTTTGGATTCATAGAGTGAGTTACTAGCATGAATTGCAGGCTTATAAATGAACATAATATTTACATATCACATTTTAGGTGGTCAGATGGCTCCTTACAGGTTAGGCCAGATTTTTTACTGTGACTTGTAGATTAAGTAGCTTACTTGATACTACTATAAGAGCAGCAAAATTCTCCATTGATAAATATGCTAAGAGGAATACTATTGCTCCTTTCATTGCCCCTACTTCTGTTTCTATAACAGAACATAACAGATGAAACATCTTCATCAGTTGGAAACTCATCACCTACATACAGCAAAGCAATTAAGAAATGCAATTTGGTGGGAAGACAACTGGGACCTGCTCTAGTGGAGGCCATGGTTCATCAAGCTCTTCACATGAGCTTGTCCCCTTGCACTTTACCAGCCTAATCAGCCATGTGAACTTCAGGTGCTCGGGGACAACCTGATTTCAGCACCTCTTACACTTCAAAATTTATAAATAGACGTCGTCTCTTCACATTATCTCACAACAACAAATTTCCTTCATTCTTCTTACAACCCATTTGTTCACAAATCAACTGGTTCATCGTCTGAACAACCTCAAAATTGTCACCGTTTACGATCACAACTCCAGAAACCAACATGGGATTCCGTCTTCCAAGCATCCGCACCACCAAGGGCAAGCAAGTGCCTCAACAAGTACCTAAAGGCTACTTTGCTGTATATGTTGGAGAAATGAAGAAGAGATTTGTGATACCAGTATCATACTTGAACCAACCTTTGTTTCAAGATGTGCTGAGTTTATCAGAAGAAGAGTTTGGATATGATCATCCAACAGGTGGCCTCACCATTCCCTGCTGCGAAGACATGTTCACGAATCTACTGTCTCTACTGAATGGATCATAGATTAGACTTTTCATGCTAAGAGGCTTCAGCATATATTTTGTACAGCAGTAGCACAAACACCATAGTTTTTCCTGAGGGTCCTAACAAATGACCTCAGTTTGATGTTGATTCAAAGAAATTTGATTTAATACAGATTCCCATACCTGTTTCATCTTCACTTGACTACATTTGCTCTTTGGTTCATATGCAATTTTGTTCACATCTGATATTTCACATTCAAAGTAGAAGTATGCTAAGTTTTTTGAGCTAAACGGAACAAGTCTCAACTGCTCACCATTTCAATTTGTAGAACTTTTGCAGCAGCTCCCTCCTTATTGTTTCACCTACAGGTCAATGCATTTGCCCTTTAATTCACACTGCATTTGCTCTTTTCCATGACCGGTTAGCTCTACAGGAACAAGGAATTTTTGTCAAGCTTTTTTGCACACCTACCTTACCAATATGCATCTTTCTTTCAAGACTAAGAGATGTTAAAAAAACAGTATCCAGAATCTTTAATTTCCACAGTACTGCGAGTGGTAGTTGTAGTGGTAGCATCTTCTTCCTGGGGGAAAAAATGACTTGTAGCAAAAGACAGCCCGCCTATAATTGCTACTTCTGCAAGAACTCATATGGTCAATATGAGTTTAAACAGAAACTGACATTATACAAGTCACTGCGGCTATTAAGTTCATTATTCTTTACCTGAAGTCCAATTCCTGATATTTGAATTTTCAAGTTTCATATTGTACTTAGCTTGACCAACATGGTAAAAAAAATTCGGATTCACTGCCTAGCCAGTCACTAATCTTTTCATTAACTTCATCCATCTTTGATGAGTTAAATGCTGTAGATTTATGTGGTATAAGAGCATCCTGCGACTGGCACTACCAATATACCTCTAGCACAACATCTTCATCTGCAGGGAACTGGATCCCATCTGCATGGAGACATCAACAAATGCAGACTGGTGTGAAAACAACTGGGACCAACTTCAGAAGAAGCTTCAAACATTCCTTTCACTCTTGTCCAAACTCCACGACAAGCCATGTCATCATGCGCTTGCATTATATAGAAAATAGTTTTTACTCAACCGCATTTGCTCTGCGTCCAATACAACTTTGCTTGCTTCAAAATGTTCCAAGTACAATTGAGAGCAGAGTGAAACAAATATATGTGAAAATGTAAATTCATAGCCAAGTGCAATCTTCAGTACTCATAGTACACTAGTAAAGTACCAAATTGAAGAGGCACAAACAAGTGACAGCTTCTACAACTGCTAAGTTCTAACCACTTATCATTTCTTCTTTGGACGCTTCTGATCCACAACTGGTTTATGTATCTTTCGCTTGCGTGTCAAGGCGAACTCACCAAACTTATGGCCAACTCTTCCTTCAGTGATTTTGCAACGAACAAAAGACTTCCCATTGTAAATCCGCACTGTGCTGTTAAGAAATTCAGGCAAAATGGAAGATCTCCGAGACCAAACTTTCTTGTTGTCAAGACCTTTATTCTCCTTCATTTTTGTAAGGAATGCATCGAAAAAGATGCCCTTCCATATAGACCTTACTCCCATAGGTGTATCCTAATGTTGAAAACCGTGCAATATCCAGTTAAAATTTTGTGCTACGGATCATTATACAGTAAATATAGTACTGTTCACAGTAATCAGAGAACAAAAACAAGAGAGTCCATAAAACTGTTTCTTGAGGAGTAAATAGTATGGGCAGAGAAGCCTTTAAAGAAGGTGAAGTTCACCTCTATCTCATATTTCTTCTTGAGGAAGATATTCGATGATGTAGCAGAATCAAAGTTTGCGAGCACTCAGCAACATGAATCACATGACACTGAATCTTACTCCTCATATTCACTTAAATCACCCTAACATGATACTAAATCTTCTTATTCGGCAAATTAAACAGAAAGGAATGTTCAAAGTTGCACTCTAAATGAGTAGACAGTACTACAAAAAACAGACCTTTCAATACTAACAAATCAAAATGGCATCACTGGAAACAGAATTAGAAACTGCAGTTCATCGGATCTAAATAGCGAAGATTATAGAGAAATCAATTTCAGAAGCAATCCCAATCCCAATCCCATTCATTTCAAAATCTCTCTGCCTGGCTTCTTCGGGTATATGAACATACGATCAAAATTCAGCAAGAAAATAAAAAAGGGAAAATGAACAGATATAAGTCTCAAAGTTCTCATCAGATTGAGCTACATACAATCAAAGAATTAATCGAGTCGTAAGATTGAGTCATTGATATTTAACCTGAACGAATAGCAAATAGATTATGGCTTTTGACTTCTGCCGGCAATCCGTTTTTACGGATTGCCCAAAGCTCCAGGCAGATGACGGCCGCTGCGGCGAGGGTTCTCTGCAATCACGGAAGGCTTGAGCCTTTCTCCATGTCCGAGACTGTCGCTGTGGCTATTTCCTTTTTTTAATTAATCATTTGGGCTATTAGGCATTTTTTTGGGTACTCTTTATTTGGGCGTGTATGGGCTTCAATTTTACCCTATTTTTATAGTGAAACCAATCCTCCAAACAGCATATATACTTATTTTCTCCATTTTCTACGGTTTGTTTGTTGAGAGATTTACTCTCTTATTTGGTTTACAAGTAAGTTGTTCATCTAATATGTACACAGACGTACAAAAGGAACCAATGGCCAATTTCTGAATGTAACTAATAAGAATATCTTCACTAAATCATGTCAAATTTGCATGATTGCACCCACAATTGTCCCTACTTGGGTGTCTCTAATCGAACATTACAGATGAGATATCTCTTCTAGGGAAAAAAAAGGAGAAGCATCTTTCAAATCTTTTAACAAGATCTGCTTGGTTGTTGGTTCTACAAGCAGGACCACTTTGGAATGACAAGCCCATGTGAATTTCAGCTGCTTCTGTCTTCAAACTCATCCAAACCTCATCACACCACACTTGGATTTTACTTCAAACCCTCTTGCACCTCACAATCTTTACACTACATACATATAAATATGTGCACAGATATCCTCCTCCTCATCTCATAACAACAAATTCCTTCACTTTTTGACACACAACAAGTTCCATTGACAGATATGGGATTTCGTCTTCCAAGCATTCTCAGCAGCAATGGCAGGCGAGTATCTGCGGTTCCAAAAGGCCACCTTGCAGTGTATGTAGGAGAAGAGAAGAAGAGATTTGTGATACCAATATCATACTTGAACCAGCCTTTGTTCCTAGATCTGTTGAGTTTATCAGAACAAGAGTTCGGTTATGATCATCCAGCAGGCGGCCTCACAATTCCCTGCTGCCAACACATGTTTGCTGACCTACTTTCTCACTTGGCTGGATTGTAGTAAAGTAAATCATAATGGTTCAAGCCTTCAACACAATTTTGTAAATGTTTTTTTCCCGGAGGTTCCTCTGGCTGGCCTTAGTATAATGTTGACATGAATGTAGCTACGAATTGTTTGCAGAACAGAAAATGTTACTGCTATTGGAATATTACAAAGATCTTTCAGTAGTTGCATTTCTTCTCATTCCACCTCCACAACAATTTTATATTTTCCTTTAGGATTAATGTCAAACAGATACACAGAGCAAACACAAAACTTGAAGTCACTGAATGCTAGGCTCACTGAGTAGTGCTTGCAACTCCATAAAAGACAGATATAATATTGAACTGCCAATGCAAGTCAATCAGCTCTAGAGGTGCTCCAAAGTTTTCCTGACTATTTTCCAGCACACTGAACCTTAACCTTCAACCTACATTATTACGCTAATTTTATTAGCTAAAAAAGTCCTCATAAAACACACCGTCCTAATACCTGCTGTGAAGTGCAGGTACTAGTATTAAGTTCCAAACAGTTACTAGTTCAGTGAAACGGAGATTCTCAGGTCCTATAAATACTACATCTGCAGTCAAATCCTTTGATGTTTCTGACTTGACCAACATGATTAAATTATTCCTTGCACTTATAGTATCTTAATGGTGTTTGACAATTCCATCTCACTAATTCTCCGTTTTATATGTAATACATATGACATCGTAGATGGTTAATTAGATGCCATGTCCTAGTTTTGAGTTATACTTTTATCTCAATTCTACAGTTAATGTTGGATGCCATATGTCCTAATGCTTCTTCCATGTCCTAATACTTCTTTCATGTTCCAAAATTAGATGTTTTAAAAAACATTCCACTTTCTCTCTCTCTCCTGATACATGCATCTTACATCACATTTATCCCGTCTCAAAGAATTGTGGTGTTCTTGACTCGTTGCAACCGATAACGTGTTATCATTGTGTAAGGCAGACATTATTGGTTTAGTTTTTCAACAACTGTCCCTACTAATGCTACTGTTAGAGACAAGTTGGGACACATCTTTGTAAGACACATAAAAGCAGTTCATACGCTCTTGAGATTAGCATGTCTCCCAAGCTACACATCTACTTCGTGGAAGGGACTCAAATGTTGTGCTGCATACCACCGGTCTCAGAAGAAGCTTCATATCAAGGCTGAAACATCTTTTTCATCCCTAGCTACTCTCATTTAATGAAAATTAGCCCATCTTTAATTACAAGACATAAGCATGTGAAATCCAGGTACTTGTGTTGTGTCTGAATCTTCCTCTGAACTGAACCCCACAGGAAATGCTGCAGACCTCACACCTCACTCGGATTTCAGAGTGTCTAATTCCGCATCTCCTTCTATATATACTAGCTACTCTTATATAAACACAAGTCCTCATCAGATCTTTGTCCAGCAACAAAAGCTTCAAAGATCTTCTCTTTATCATCCACAGACTAATTGGGTCATATTCCAGTTTAGCTTAGAAGTCTCCATTTTTCACACTCACAAGTCACAACTCCAAAAGACGAAATGGGTTTTGGTCTTCGGAGGATCAGCATCACTAAGCAACACATGAAGGGGTCCGGAGTTCCTAAAGGGCATTTAGCAGTATATGTTGGAGCACTAGGGCAACAGAAGAGATTCGTGATACCTATTGGATACTTGAAGGAGCCTTTGTTCCATGATCTGTTGAGCCTGTCTGAGGAAGAGTTCGGATATGAGCATCCTACTGGAGGTCTCACCATTCCTTGTTCTGAAGCAACCTTCATTCATCTCACCTCTCGATTGAATGGATATTAGAGATACGGACATGATGAGTTTGTGACAACATTTTTATGCACGTTGTAAATCAGAACCAACATGTTAAAAACCCATTTTTTCTTTTTGTGGATTTTTTTTCCCCATAGTGATTTGGGGATTGATGACATCTGTAGATGGGAGTTTTCATGGAGTAGTTACTTTTCAGAGATAGAGAAGAGAAACAAGCCAGAATTCTTTTGAAAAAGTGTAGCACGAGGTGTTAGCGTGATTAGCTCATCCCCCACAATCAAGCCCAGAATCCTCCAGAAATCATGTCATATCAGAATGAGATACTATGTGCATTAATTGTAGCATTGATCCTAGACTAAGATTAAGGATCATACCAATTGTATAGTCTAGGATCATACCAATTGTATCTTAATCTTAGCCTAGGATCAATGCTACAATTAATGCACAGAATATCTCATTCTGATATGACATGATTTCTGGAGGATTCTGGGCTTGATTGTGGGGATGAGCTAATCACCCTAACACGAGGCTCTTATTTCTTCCTTAAATTGGGTGATTTAATCCAAAAGTGGGATAAATTTCACTTTAAGTCTAGTTTGCTTTCATGAATGATAGGTCATTTTCCTAGTCCTAGAGGCAACTTTCGGCTGAAAAGAGCAAAATAGTAGTGTTCCATCTCAAGATTGGGTTCCCTTGTACTGCAAGAAACCCTCTTCTTTTTTTTGAAAGGCTAGGAATAGTATTAAAAAGAGAGCTACCCCTCCAAGGTGGAGAAGGAGCCCAAATGAGAGTTACAG
>JBBYHH010004441.1:0-17155 GCA_038382905.1 Daphne laureola | reverse complement strand
AAAGAAGGAAATTTAGAGTCATACCTAGGGGTTGGGTTGGCCCGTGATCAATAATCTGTTATGTTGCTGCTAGCATCGGAGCTAGCAGCGGAGTGCTGTTGTGAATCTGAGATGTCAATTGGATCTTCCTCCAAGTTCTCTTTCGGATCTTCTTCTCCGTCCTCTTCTTGCTCCAGTTCAAAATGCATTGGGTTCTCCCAGGTTGGGTCCTCTTCGTGGATTCTTTGTAAGTTAATTGGTTCACCGGTGACCCGTCTCTCTTCCTATGAAGCTCACGGTACTCCTGACATCTCAGTCATCTGAGTGAGAAACTAGTGAAACACTTGAGGTTTTAGAGGATTTTCCTCAGTGTTGATGATCGAATCATAAATCCAGTTGGCCAGATCGAACCATTGCCCGTTGATTATCCTATACAAGCTCCGAGCTGACTTTTGTTGATTATGACCTCTTCCGCGTTTGTGATGATGCTTCAGGTTACGAACATACTCCATACCCTTGGGGTTATTGGCATGAAGCGGCTATTAAATTCACAAACCCATACAAATGGCTCTATCCAAGGGTCGAGCAGTGCGGAGATCCCTAGCATTATCCTGATCGTGCTCCGTCTAAGAGGTCTCTCTGTATGTTTTGTGATAAACATGGCACACGAGGTTAACAGTTCAAGAAAATCTATAACCTCGGTTGTAGAGAATTCCACCGTGAACCCTCAGAAGTTTATCAAGTCTAACTCCTTTACTGATTGGCATATGTCCTTATAGTTGATTTCTCACGCACGGTTATGGTAGAATTCCTTGACCAACTCTGAATAGTAGGTCTTCTGGTGTTGCACGTAGTTCTTCCAGCCGCACTAATCTTGTTAGAATTCTTGATGCACCAAGATCTTTTGAGATAGCACTTGAGCTCATGGAGCTAAGTAGTTTCCCTCAGCTCATCTCAGCGTAGTTTAGCTAGAAGTAGCTAAACTTAGCTGATGACAGCTCAAGGGCAGTTAGAAGTATAGTTCCCCTTAGCTCAACTCTAGCTAAAAGCAACTAGACTTAGCTCAAGTCAACTCATGTCAGCTCACTCCAGCTCATAGTAGCTGGGAGTAGCTTAACACCAGCTCATCTTAGCTAGAAGTAGCTAAACCCAGCTCATTGTCAGCTCGCTATAGCTAGAAGTAGCTATACTCAACTCCACTCTAGCTCAAGTTAGCTTGAAGTAGCTAACTTTAGCTCAAGTTAGCTAGAAGTAGCTAACTCCAGCTCATGTTAGCTAGAAATAGCTAAAATTAGCTCATACTAGGTAAACGTAGCTAATACTAGCTCAAGTTAGTTCACAAGTAACTAACTCCAGCTCAAGTTAGCTAGAAGTAGCCAACTTCAACTCAAGTGAACTAGTCTTGATGAAAAAGTGACTTTCAGCTCAAGGTGAACTGAAAGAAGCTCTTGGAAGCTCAAATGTGTGTGATGTGATCATTTGAAACATATATGTGATGTTTCATCATGATTCACAAGTGGTAACTTCCATTTCCATCTTTTAGACAAAATAAAGGGTATTTTGGTAAAATGAGCATTGTAGGTGCATAGTGTATGCACCTTACCACATGGAACACACTCCTTGGTGGTTACCAAGGAGAGGTCAGCCAATGGAAGCCATGAGAAGGCGAAGAGGTGCCTTCTTGAAGGCATCCTTTCGCCAAAAGGGAGGTTACCTAGGTGGTTATCATGAATCTAGCCTATCTTGTGAACAAAGGGGGGAGTGCACCATGAAACAAGATACATGAGATCTTTCTACCATGAGTGGTATTTACCACCCCTTAAGACTGGCCTCCTCATCTATAAATAGAGAGGAGAGGCCATCCATACATACACACTTACACCACTGATAGTTACTTTCTTCTTCTTCTTCATCGTTCATCTCCATTCTCTCTCTCATTCAAGGCGCCATCTTCAAGCATTGTTCAAGGAGCATTAAGGGTGGATTAAGGTATGTCCATTCAACACATCCAGCCCCATTTCATCCCACCAAGTCGGCCCTCTTCATTCATCATCATCACTTGAAGAAAGAAGTGAAGCCGCCACCATCATCAAGTTAGAGCATATGTTAGACCAAGGATAAAACATCCTTAAGTTGTTGTTCCAGGAGAAAAGAGTGTTTCTTCGTCTTAGTATCATGCTTAAGAACTCGTTCTTCCATCTTGATGTGTTCTTGAATGAAAGAGGCATGATTTAACAAAGAGACATCATGTTATTATTATGTGGAATCCAAAAACCTTGAAGGAATTTCTATATATATATCACACTTGAATGAGGTTGATTAACTTGAAAAGCATTTTAAAGAAGATATATGATGGCCTTGACGTGGTCCATCTCTACCTTAATCAGATAAAGCCACGCTACTCAATGAAATTGGCAAAAAAGAGGTAATATAGCCACTTAGCTTCTCAGTTTTGAAATCTGTCATCCGGTCATAGGACTACCGCATCTCACCTGTTCATTTTTCTCTTATCCTGAAATTAAGCATAACCTATAGTGATTAACATATCTTGATCCTCTAATGCTAGGGCAACATTATCATTAGACCCAAAGAACCCATGTTCAGAGTAGAAGGATGTTTTCAGGTATATTAGGAGTTTAGCACATGTTCAGGTATTGGCATTCAAGGGTGATAATTCTACTAGAAAATCATAGACAAAATAGCATTCAAGCAAGATTTTCCAACTCATGAAAATTCAAGCATCTCAGAAACATGGTTGTTTTATCAAGATTTGGAAATTTTCAGCCAGAATGATGTCTCTTGTGAAGCAACCTAACTGTATGATTAACTTTTTAAACTTAGTGCCATATCACAGGTAAAAGTCATTTCACAACTACTAGTCAAAGAGATCAGTTTTTTATTCTACTCAACCATGTTATTTTTGCTACCAAGTACACTACATAAAAATTATTTTTGACAACTCAGACAACTCACAAGGCAGAACTGAAAACATGGTTTCCCATAGAATCAAAAAGCAAGCAAGAAACAAGCTTTACATGCTTAGAAAGGAAGAATCAAGAAGATCAAAATTTATCACCTCACTCAAACTCCCAGATCTGAGATATTGAAGGTAGAAAAAATTACCTTAAGCTTGAGAAAAGTAATTAATGACTTCTATTACAAAACATTGACCGGAAATTGGGACAAGATTTCGAGTTAGGGACCGGAAATTTAAGCTGCTGGAATTTTTCGACCAGGGTGATCGCACTGAGATTCGCGGCAGATCACCTCGGTCGGTCACCCCATTCTCACACTTTTCAAAATCAAATATCCCACCAGGGGACGTGGCGATCGCACCGACAATTATGAGGGGTCGCCTCGTTCCCACTTGTTTATCAAAATTAAAATTCCCACCTAGGCCGGGGTGATCCCTTCACAATATTTGAGGGCTCGCCTCACCCGGTCACCACAGCTCAAGAATTCCTTTTTATCCCTTTTCTAAATTCTCGTCTGACATTTTTGCAAAAATCTGAATTTTACTCAACCTTACCGATACCGAGACTTTCCATGGCACTGTCGATGATGTTATCGATTTTGTCCCGTCCTAGTTGATTTTGTCTCGTCCTAGTTGCTGGTCTCTATGACTTTCCTTGTAAACTCGACCATTTATTAACACTCAATTATTCACAAAAACATGCAACTAGAGTACGATAATTGGATAACTTGAACCGCTGGGTTGCCTCACACAAAGCACTATGTTTAACGCTCCTATGCCCTTCCACCCTTATTAAGTTTGAATCTTTCTTCTACTTGCATAATCTTGCCCCTACATCCAGAGACATATAACAACTTGTCATGCTAGGATCCCAGAGAGTAATGAGAACTACTCACTTCTCATATAAAATAACAGCAGAAAATGGAGAGGAAGAACTCAAAAAGAAAAAGATGAGAAGAAGAGAAACTCTAACTCCAGATCTTCCATATATTATTCATACCATAGCTGAATCTATAAAGTAGCTTATAAATGGAAATGAAATGCATAAAATACAAGATAGAAAGCCAGAGCCGAAGCTCGAAAAAATCCGGGCCTCTACCCTACTACTACGAATACTCTAGTACTACTACTACTTGGAACTTTGCCCTAGAATTACATGTTGCAAATGAGAGGTTGAGGCCCTATTTATAAGAAGAGGAGGATGAGCTAGGGTTTTGCTGAAATCGGTGGAGGGGTGATCGCAACGTGCTTTTGCACTACTCTCCCTACCTGGTCACTTCGCTCCCGTGATTATTCTGACGCAAATAGAGACCAGAGTTGACTTGCAGCGGGCGATCGCCATGTTGTCAGGCATTTGATCGCACCACTGGTCGCCCCGCCAAATGGAAGCCTTTTTCCTTCATCTTTTCCTTCCTTTGCAGTTTGGTCCCCGAGCTTTGATCTTGGCTGCCTCTGTTATGTCCATAAATTGTCGAAAGTGCCCTAAAAATGTCTGATTCACTACTTTTCACTATGTTTCGGATTTTCCTACAAAATATGCTCTGGTAAACACTAAGTACTAGAGAAGTATCATAAAAAGAAAAGTTTTTTAAGGTGAAAATATAGCATTCTTGCACGCTCATCAACCATTCGTCAATCGGGATGCCATCCCCGTTTTTGGCTTTGTCAGGTCGCTCTTATGTGGTGCCGCGTTGAGTGTTGATTTGTTGCTTAACATGTCGCTGGTGGGTGTATTGTGGAGGGATTCTAGTTTGGTGGTGGCTTTGGGGTCCTCGTGGCTTGGGCAGGGTTTCTCAGCTTGTGGTTGTTAGGTCCGACGCTTCCCACGGTGGCGATCGGAGTAGGAACTCTTGGTCGGGGTTGCACGTTGCTGTAGGGAATGATCCTGTCGGTATAAGATGGGATGGTTTCGGTGTTGCTATGGGTCAAGATGATGCTGGCGGAAGGACCTACTAGAATGTCTTATGGTTTCGTTGTTTTGCTGGCGTAAGCATGTTGCTAGGGTTCGCGTGGGATTGTGGTCTGTGGCACCAATGACAACTAGGATTCATAGATGGGATGGTGGAACAGTGGAGGATGATGATGAGATGGTGAAGGTCGTTGTTTTTATGTTAATGACATGATTGAGCGGGGCCTCATCCTACGTGGAGCCATGAACTATCACTATGAGAAGTGTTTAGGTGGTGGGTCTCCCCGGATAGTTCAGGTGTTGCTGAAATTGATCCCTTGGTGTTGTTAAAGATCTGGATCTTCAAGGATAACTCGAGTCCATTCGCTGAGAGATGAATTGGCCCATTGTTTGTTCTCGTCTAGTACATGTCCCGAACCCTATCTAGCATAACAGTTACCGTTAGTTATGGAGGACTTCTGTTAATAGGATGAAGCACGTCGTTGTTGTAAGACATTCCTTATGCCCCTCACCCATACCGCTCACCTTTTCATCTCACGCCCCTTAGCTAAAGCAGCGAAAATGGTTGCTTTTTGTTACTTGCATTTTTATTTCTTTCTAGTGCTACTCGTAGCTTTTTATTTGCTTTGTTTCGTTCTCCCTCATGCACGAGGTGCTATGTTTTGCTCCTTTCTTTTCCTAGCCGCACTCGTGATTTGAGTTTGTATTATCATTTCACTAGTTTAATAATACTCCTTCCGTTCTCAAAAAGTTTTTCACTTTCTTTTTACTGTTTACATTAATTAATCTGTGATTTTTTTCATGAATTGTTAAACTAAATAATTCATATGTATATAATAATTTGAAATCTAAATTATTTAAATATATTTTTTTTTAATTTTTTTTCACTATTTTATATTTATAAAAATTTGAGTCAAACAGTAAAGTTTAAAATATGAAAGCTAAAGTGTGAATTTTATTTATGGAAAGAGTATATCAAAAAAAAAAAAAAAAGAGTATAAGCCTTTTCCCCATTAAAAAAAACTAAAACAAACTCTTTGTTGTTGCGACTATTGAAATGGATAAAATTTTAGGACTTCTGACGTGTACTCTTTAAAAAATAAACTTCCGGAAAACAGAACAATACAATAATAGTTTTGTTTTTTGAACAGAAGAATACAATAATATACCTGGGTCAAAAATTTGAGACCGGGTTTGTTGGTGTGATTGCGGTGATTTCTCTTGCGATTTGTACTCGCAGTCCGACTCGGGCTTCGTCTTGTCCTCCCCATGTCTCTCTCGCTATATCTCTTTTCTCTATCTAGAACGCTCTTTTATCTCTCTCTCTCTCTCTCTCTCTCTCTCTCTCCTGTCCTCTCTTCATATCCATGGTAGCTCTTATCTCGGCCTCTTAGCTTTCGCCAATCATTTGGTGGCTTTCCAGTCCTGATTGCTGATTTGGGTCTGATCGGTTTTTGTTTGATCTGCTCAAAGTGTACGTTTTTTTTTTTTGGGTGCTGTTTCCGTTTGGTTCGAGCTCGATTTCTCTTCGGTCTGGTGAATGATTCCGCATTTCACACTGAATTGGCCGCGGGGATTTCTTATTGTTAAAGGTGTTGTTCTTTTTAATGAAGATCTTATAGGGGAAAAAGTTGAATTATCGATGGTGTAGATCTGCTGCTATTTTTATCTGTGTTTTTTTTTTATAATTATTATTCTGTGATTGCAGAAAGGAAAAGGGGAGAGGACTTTAGATTCGCCTGTCGGCGAAAAGCTACTTTTGCCAGGGCTAGTTTGTTGCTCGCTTTAGTTGGTTATGCTTTCTGATCAATCCTTTATTCTGATTTCTGCAATTCATCAGGAGTGAATTTTATGAATTTTGAAGAAGGATTTGGTGTTTGGCCTAATTGTTGTTGAAGCACAAACAGTTTGCTGCTGTCATTATAGTTTGGGGATCCAGCTATTTTAAGGGAAATTAAACAATTCGGTTGGACTCTAGACAATTTGAAGAAATTTTCTTCTACCAGCATGCCAAAGGTTGCAAGTTAAAAGGATTTTTGGGCAGATCAAATATTCGAATTTGAGGGGTCCTAAAGCCTTCTCGGGGATTTTCAGTGATTGCTTATTTGTGGTGGATTGGGTTGAAATCTAGCCAGTGAAATCGAAAGGGTTCCTCCGGCTCATTTCAAGAAGGTCTGACGGATCCCTCCACAGAAAATACGGGTTTTGGCTGCTTGGCTGGTCTGGAGTGCATCATAGGCATTATCAGGGCCCTGAAAATGGGGTCCTGTTTATCTGCAGAAAACAGGTCTCTTCCTGGTTCACCTACCTCCCCGGCTTTGGGGATCAGGAAGAGGAAGAATTCGAAGAAGAGACCAGGATCGAGGAATTCTTCATTCGACTATCGGAAGGAAGAACCTCTGCATAGGATTCCTGGGAGGATGTTCTTGAATGGTTCCAGTGATATTGCCTCACTCTTTACCCAACAAGGCAAGAAAGGGACTAACCAGGACGCTATGCTTGTTTGGGAGGTCAGTTGTGTTTTCAATTATAACTTTTTTGTATCATCTCATGTGGGTTTGTCAAATTTGTGAGAAGTTTGAAACGCAGCGCATAGTTTGGATCTGTTTAATGTGCTCTTAAAAAGCGTTATGTGAAAGCAATTCAAGCTCGCTTTGGAGAGTCATAGCTTCCGTGGCAATACGTTTATTGCTTAAGACTACTTCCTTAGTTACATAAAGAGAAATGGATACATAGCACTTCTAACTGTGTGAATCCCGCTAGAGTTTCCAAGTCATAGTGGTCCACAAAAATCTAATTACGTTTATCCTATAGTCCCCATCCATCTCTTCCCCTCTCTTTCCATCTTGTGGTAGACATAATTTTGCATCAATGTTCGGCCTTCGTATATTCTGCAATATAGAGACTTAACAATTCTAATTCAGAAGGAACAGGTGTATGTAGATTATAAATAGTGGTGAATTTACATCCATGAGAAATGCAAAGAATTTATGTGATATTCATGAGATTTTATTACATGCATCTTAGGGAATGCAACCTTTATACAAAATACAGTAGAGAGCCTTTTCCCCCTCCCAGAATCTATGTAATTACTTCATAAAAGTGCGTATGTAAATATATGCACAAAATATTGTAGTCAAAACTATGCTAGAGGAATCCACTTCTTCAGCACACCTGCTTCTGGTTTAGACATTAGCCACTTTGTAAAAGATAAAAGTGGATCTCAGCTTCTGTCATTTAGGTTTCAAGGTTTTCAAATTGGTTCTGTAAAGCCGTAAGTTATACATCCTAGTTTCTTTTCTACAATTATCTGGAAATCTTCAATATTAAAAAATTGCAATAATCAATAAGTTAATAAAGTAAGTTTTTTCCTCCAACTTTTGCTTTTTAATTTTTCTGATCGTCTATTGAAAGTTTGCATAAAACTAATGTTAATCATTAACTTTTAAGACCTTTGAGTTTTCAATCATCAATAGTTGTCAGCCAGATATTCTGTAGTCATAAAGGGTTGTGAACAGAGTTGCAAATTTGTTAGGAAACTTGGTTCGCACTTGATTCTCGTTGTTGATTTTTTGAAACCTTTAAGCCAAAAGAATCTATAGAAGACAAATGAAAGCCATTGACCTTAGAATGACTTAATGAGATAATAATTTGATAGAAATAAAGTTGGACTGCTGTTGGCAAAATCCCAAGCAAGCTAAAAACTTATGGCTTGCTTAGGGAAGATGGAAATGGAATTGGAATGTGAATTGTAATGTTGCTCGTGATTTAATTCTTAAAAATGCACTTGACGCTGGGCATTTGGCTTAGTGCACTCATCTTTGTCTTCCAGTTCTAAGTTATCAGCTCGTGAAGCAGATTTTAGTTTTTGATTGATGAGTTGACCGACATTATTCAAATTAGAACTTTTTGACTGGTTTTTGTCAGTGGCTATAGTATTTCTTCAATTTTTGTTTTAGTCCTGTTACTTCTGTAAGATCAGGACATGTTTTGCTCTTTAGTTTGGTTTTTGGCTCTTACAGGACATACATAGGACTCTTCACTCTGTTTTCCTTTCATTTAGTAAATGAGCACATTAATCAAATTAGGCTGCTGCCGGTTTTACTTATGTCATTGTTTCGACTTTTGAAAGTTTTTAATTTCACAAGCTGCTTCCGTTTCAGAATTTCGGCTCACGAACAGACACAGTTTTCTGTGGTATTTTTGATGGCCATGGTCCTTATGGTCACTTGGTTGCCAGAAAAGTGAGGGATGCGCTTCCCCTGAAACTCAGTGCTAATTGGGAAGTTCATACGACCACGGAAACTGTACTCAGAGAAATCAGCCTTAATACAGCAGGAAGCATGTCCTCTGAAAATACTCCTTTCATGTCAACCGATGAGGAATCTAGAGAATCGGCAGATGTTGATGTTACGGAAAAGTATGAGCTTATATTCCAGATGCTAAAAGAGTCTTTTCTGAAATCTTTCAAGGTGATGGACAGGGAACTTAGAATGCATGCAAATATTGATTGCTTTTGCAGTGGAACAACAGCAGTAACTTTGATCAAGCATGTACTGTCTCTTAACTTTAGAATGGTTTTTGGGAAATTCATCATAAAAGATTGGATTAATTATATTTGTTTCCTGCTCCATCTGTAGGGCCAACTTCTTGTCATTGGAAATGTTGGGGACTCTAGAGCAGTATTGGGTACAAGGAACAAAGATAATCAACTTGCTGCTGTTCAGTTGACTGTTGATCTTAAACCAAACCTTCCAGGTTTCTTTTCACAGGCCTTCCGCTTTCCCTTTTATTTTTCATTTTAATGTAAATATGGATGGCACAGTATGTATATGCTAAAGTCACATCAGAAGATGATGTGATGTCCCAAATTTATCCTACTGTTTTCTGTTGTATATATCAATGGTTTTATCTTTGGATTGCATATTTGCTCTCTGTTTTTCCCAATAACTGGACGTAGGTGATGTTGGATAGCAGAAGGGAGATATCATAGGGCTGGGGTTAGCGTTCAGGGACTTGATAAAGTTTATGGAAGGCTGGGTATATAAAAAACTGAGAAAAGCTTGATAAAACATCTTGGAGGCCAGTCTAGGGTCCCTAAGCATCGAACCTAGGTCTTGGTTTCATCCCACATCCAAGAAAGCAAGAAGTTTTGACTTTATGATTCAATTACATACATTACTTTCCAAATTTTTTTTTTGATTCAATTACATATTTATATAGATTTTTAAAAGTCCAATTCCTCCCAGGTTAAGAAAACGTATACCTAATTAGTCTCAAGCTTAAAACCGGAATAGAACTTGGGAACTACCAAGCCATTTGTAGCCCCTGAACAATAAAGGAACCTAAATACAGTCAAAATAAGATTCGTAAGGAGCAGCCAACAGATCTAGGATCTAGGATTCTAGCCTGGCGATGCACAATGCTCAACCCAAAACCCTCATTAAAGTTCCAAATGTAAGAAATTAAAGGTACCTCTTTTCTTATAATGGACTTGTAAATGCTTTTTAATATCTCCCAAAAGAAAAGAGTATTTGAATAAATTCTAAAATTTTCCAAATTAAGCTAGTCTTCTAATAAAGCTTAGTAATAGTACTAATATATAGAACCGAGAATAATAGTGTACACCCACCCCTCGACCTAACAGGAGATAGGATAATTGTTGCATGAAACATATGGACTTGATGTAATTAGAACTAATATTCACTATCGAAATTGCTCTGTCCTTCTGGTCCTCATTTCCTGTAGGATGCAGAGGGATTTCAACTTTTGAGTGCTACAATCTCTACTCTGATTGTATTTCTATTCCTTCCTGACAAAATCACAGAATGACCAGCGTTTGCATTTGTTTTTGTTGCTAAGTAAACATATCTGGGGTTCTAAGAAACCAAATCAGAAAATCGAGGCAGACTCAGTCTCACTGATTTTTTTCTTTTTAAAACACTTATAATGTTTTAAACAGCGGAAGCAGAGAGGATCACGAAATGCAAGGGACGTGTCTTCGCTCTTCATGATGAACCTGAGGTTGCTCGAGTTTGGCTACCAAATAACGATGCTCCTGGTCTTGCTATGGCACGGGCTTTTGGAGACTTTTGCCTCAAGGACTATGGTCTCATATCTGTGCCTGAAGTATCTTTCCGGCATCTGACAGAGAAGGATGAGTTCATTGTGTTGGCTACTGATGGGGTAAAGAAGCTATATAATCACTTAGATGTGTTATATACACTTTAGCACTGAACTTACTGATGTTATGTTGCTCTGGATGCTTTCCAGGTTTGGGATGTTCTCTCAAACAAAGAAGTGGTTGATATTGTCGCATCTGCCCCTTCGCGATCATATGCTGCTCGGTCTTTGGTGGAGTCAGCTGTTAGGGCCTGGAAATACAAATTCCCGTCATCAAAAGTTGATGACTGTGCTGTAGTTTGTCTGTTTCTCGATTCAGGCTCCAACAATTTAACCGTGGCTTCCAATTCCAAGAACAAAGAGCAATGTTCTCCGGCAGACAAACTCAACAATTCCATTTTGAAAGCTGGTGATGGAGAAGAACGGAATCTGGATGCAGGTGGAGATGAGGATGATCCCTTGAAGCAGGAGTCTGACTCGGCATCTGGAATAGATTGGTCAGCACTTGAAGGCGTTTCTCGTGTGAATACGCTTTTGAACCTGCCTAGGTTCGTGCCTAGACAGGACACTTAGTAGGCCGCCGCCAGAGAAGGCAAGGAGATGACCAAGCCGAAGGTGGTCTTGGTTAGCATTTGTTTGTGTATGCTCTCTTTATTTGCTTCTGTATTTTTGCAGAGTACATATTGTTTCATTTCCCTGCAAAGGAGGATCTTGAAGAAAGAAGAATTGGAATGAGAAGATGATTTGGGCCATTGCTACAAATTTCATGTTGGAATTTGGGAGGAGGGGGGATGGTGCAGGTACCCAGCTGTATTAGTGTCTGGGTGTGTAGCCCTTTCTCTTGGTTTGTGGCGTTGGTGAAATTGCTTAGTTTTGTAATGTTTTATCCTTGGAATCTCTAGTTGAAAGCTTGTGATTTGTCGGGTAACTGTATTCTACATTGACAAATATAACTTTGGAGGTCATTAAAAGTTGCAGTTTTTCTGCTAAGTTTTTTGAGTCTGATATATGGATGTTTGGACGGTACCGTTTGATTATTTATAGAATATGAGGTTCTCACTGGTAACAAGCTACTCCCTCGTAGTTAGAGGCCAGAATGAGGCGAGCGGAGATTGATCTTGACAAGCTGAAGCTAGTGAAAACTAGCCTAGCTTGAGCTTCGTTGATGGCAGATTCGGGTACGCCGTATGCCTTGAAGAAGGTTGTTTTTTTATGGCTTCTGTGGTCTGTGCTTCCTTCAGCACACTATGGTGCGTCAATATTATTTTATCGGGATGGGCGTTCAGGGGTATCGGGTATATGATCGGATATCTTTTTTCTATCATAGTATTTTTCATGATGATGTTTGTGATGTTGTTTTGTCTTTTGAAGTCAGTATGGGTGATCCGGATTTCAGTAGTTATGGTCTGGTGTAGCTTCTCTTCTTGTGCGGTTGTGTTATCTTTATTGGTTCGGTTAATTTGTGTTTGTTTTGGGTACTTGTGCCTTAGATCTCTTATGACTTATTTTATACTGTTAAAAAAAAAACGTTGTCATTTTTCTTTTATAATTTACAAATAAAAAGGGACAAACCAATATTTGTGACAAAAGTAGTAAAATGTTTAAAAATAACCCTTTTAACACCATTTTTAACTTAACACCTCAATTTTTTTTAACACGTTAATCTTTGTGTACATTAAGAATGTTTCATGTTTGAGCTCTGCTAGGGTTTAGACTGCAGCCTTCTTCGGCACGCAATCCCTGGTGGTGCGCATTGATTGGGCTCTCACCGGCATTGCAGGCTCGCCTCCTCTCCTCACTGTTGGCCGGTCTTCCTCCTCCTCCTCCTCCTCATCTGTTTCGCCGAAGACAGGTCTGTTACACGAAGTTTCACGAGTTGTCGCGGGTTTCGGTGCAACCTTCCTCGACACGTAATCCCCAACAGTGCGCATGGATTGGGCTCTCACCGGCGTTGCAGGCTCTCTTTCTCTCCCCGACGTTGCCCGGTCTCCTCCTCTGTTTTGTCGAAGTCAAGGGTGTTACGCGAATTGTCGCGCATGGCCGTTTTGCGAGTTTTCGCGCCATTTTCACCACCCGGTTCGTGTGTGTCCAGCCTCCTCCGTCTCCTCCGTCTGTGCAATGAGCCTCCTCAGTCTCAACTGTCAGAGGATTCCATCCTCCACGGTTCACGCCATACGCCGTGCGGTCCAAGCTTATCATCCTCCGCTGTTGTTTTTTATTGAAACAAGGAAGACGGCGGCCAATTTTGACAAGGTTCGGCATCGGCTTGGTTTTCATCAGGTTTTTGTGGTTTCTTCAGAAGGCCGGCGACGTGGTCTTGCTCTTCTTTGGAAGGCCGGTTGGGACGTCGTGGTATTGTCATCCTCAGATTATCATATCGACGTTCAGATTGATGCTTTGGGACGACGTTGGCGGTTCACCGATTTTTACGGTCATCCAGAACCATCACGGCGTACTGAGTCCTGGGATTTTCTAAGATCGCTTGCGGCTACTTCTGATCTCCCGTGGTTAGTGGTTGGTGATTTTAATGAGATTATGTGGTCTCACGAGAAGCATGGGGGCCGGCCCTTGCGTCGGGCTATGATGTAGGGATTTCGCACGACATTGTTGGATGCTAGATTGGATGATCTGGGCTTTTTTGGGCTCCGATTTACATGGGAACGGATTGTTACGGGTGGATAGTTGGTTCAAGAGAGGTTGGATCGTGCGGTTGCCTCTCCCGGTTGGCAGTCACTTTTCTCTACTACTTAGGTGAAGAACTTTTTCTTCCCGCGTTCGGATCATAATGCGGTGGAAGTCTTTTTCGACCAGCAGGTGGTGCACCGATCACGAGTGTGGCGCTTTGAGAAGATGTGGACGATGGATGAGAAGTGTGAGCAGGTGGTTAGAGATGCTTGGTCTAGGGCGGAGGCGTTGCATGGTCGTCTATAGGTTTCCTATAAATCTTTGTCTCAGTGGCATCGGGAGGAGTTTCGTGGTATGCATTATAGGATTAACTTTTTGGAGCGTGAGATAGAAATTCTGGGGAATGGCTTGATCCAGGAGGTTGATCGGGTTAGGAGAAAGGCTCTGATTGATGAGTTGTCTGATTTTCTTGATAAAGAAAAGGCTTTCTGAAGGTAGCACATGACAGCTGTGGTTGTAGAAGGGGGATCGGAACACTAGGTTTTTTCATCAGTCAACCACGGTATAACGGTATTGGAACGCCATCTCCCGGATCCACGGTCCTTTGGGCCAGGTGTTCACTGGTCTAAGAGAGATTGAGTCAGAGGCTCTTCGGTTTTATGATGAGTTATTTCGTTCTGAGGAGTTAGTTGATCATGATCACATCTTATCTCTTATCCAGCCACATACCTCATCATTGATGGTGGATGATCTCCTATGGCCCTATTCTAATGGTGAGATCAAGGAGGCTCTTTTCCAGATGCACCCCAATAAATCACTCGGCCCGGATGGTTTCTCGTTGCTATTCTTTCAGCGATACTGGCACGTTGTAGGCCCATATGTTCTTCATTCGGTGCGTAGCATCCTGACAGAAGGTATGATTTCGTCCTCTCTTAATCATACGTTCTTGGCACTTATCCCAAAGTGTAGGGATCCGAGGGATTTTGCTAGCTTCCGTTCGATTAGCCTTTGTAATGTCATTTACAAAGTTGTTACTAAGGTCCTGGTTAATCGTCTCAAGCCATGGATGCATCTTTTGATCTCGTAGTTCTAGAGTGCCTTTGTCCTGGGGCATCAGCTGAAGGACAATGCACTTATTGCATTGGAGACTTGTCATTTCATAAATAACCTGCATGGAAGTAGGTGGGGTGCTATGGCGGTGAATCTTGATATGATGAAGGCCTATGACCTGGTCGAGTGGTCTTTCCTGCGATCAATTCTGCTTAGATTTGGCTTCCCAACTTCGTGGGTGGACCTTATCATGTCCTGTGTAGAGACAGATACTTTCTCTGTTTTGGTTAACGGATCTCCGACGCGGACTTTCCGGCCTTCCCGGGGGATTCATCAAGGTGACCCGTTCTCTCCCTTCCTTTTCTTATTTATTACTGAGGGCCTGTTGGCCTTATTGTAGGATGCGACTATGACAAGAAACCTCACAAGCGTCACTATTGCCTCTCAAAGTCCGACGGTTTCACATCTCCTTTTAGCTAATGATTCCCTGATCTTCTTCCTAGATACGATTGGATGCGCTCAGGAATTGTGTGCTCTTCTGCTGGTATACGAACAAGTCATTGGTCAATGAGTTAATTTGCATAAGTCCTCTACGTTCTTTCGTCCATCAACCGACCAGGTTCAGAAGGCTTCGCTACAGGCCGATTTGGGTATTACGCGTTGCTTAAAAGAAGACAAGTATCTTGACTTTCCCTAGTTGCTCAAGCAGCGTAAGGTCGCCCAACTTGAGTTTATTGTGGAGCGGGAAACGAAACTGTCGCGGGCTGCTAGGGTGTGCAATATCTTGATCATAAACAGTAGCAAATGCACAATAGATCTTAAATTTATAACACCTTTAGCTCGCACACTTGTCTTATTGTAGTAAGTGGCTCAATTAGAGGGATCGACCAAAGGGAGAGGGTTTAGGTCCTGTCAAGTGACAAATGCTATTCTACCTAAATATGACGATGGTAAATAAAGTAGAATGATGGAGGAATAGTATGTGAATAGTAACCGAAGTGGTTTTGTGATGGAAAACAGTAGCTTGATGTGCAAGTCACGAAAAGAGAAAAATAGTAAAAGTACTAAAAACGATTTCAATCAATTAACAGGCTCTTCTAGGGGTTGCTACATATTGTGGAGGTTCACCATCATCATCATATCATGCAAATAGATGGATTATAAAGGTTAGATTACTTTCCTCTCGGACAAGCAAATACTTTCTGCCAAACTAAGGTTTTAGGAACTCTCATCCTCTAAAGATACTTAGCCTAGGGTAAATTCCAGCAACATAATCAATGCATCAATCAACATCCACGGGCCCTCTTGGACTCCGATTCAACTAATCAATCAATTCCTAAGATCTAAATCGAGAACTTCCCTCTCGGGTTCATCATCGAACACCTAGATGACATACTAGCATGGTGATCAATCATCAAGTATGCATACATAATCAAAAGTGTAAGTAATCAATATCTAATCATCAAAAGACATGATAGATGATAGCTAAGCTCCTAAGTAAGAAAACCCTAGAAGATCATAAACAACTACACATGCTAATCAAAGAAATTAGCATGCTCATAGGAATAAAAATGATAAATAAAAGAGACAAGAAGAAGAAATAGCCTTTAATGAAGTAATCTTAGAAGAATCTCAAAGAACACCATTAAAAGGGAACTCCAACCCTTGAATTGATGAAGGAAATGAAAAGAGCTACACCAATCCTGAAATCCTGATTCTCCTCTCCTAAAACTTAACCTAAAAGGTCTATTTATAGTGACATCACATCCTAAAATTCCCCTAGACATGTTGGGCACCCAAAAAGGGTCATTAAGGGAATATTTGTCCTAAAAATATGGGTTGGTCCAAGGAAAATTCGGGGAAACTGTTGTAGAAGCCGCCTCAGTATCGGCCGTCGCGCAGGGGTCGCGCAAGGTAGGGTCACAACGTTTAGTTTGCGCTGCGTGACCCTCCAACTTCAGAAGGCACGGAACTGTTGTGCATGGGTAGGGGTCGCGTTGACCAATTTAACTCAACGCGACCCCCGACCATAGGGGCGCGCCGGCCAGCTGCTTCATCAGCCCATTTTGCTCCATCTTCCATCCTTTGACTTGCAATCCTCCTCCTTTGACCCGAGACTCCTTGATTTGGTCTTCTAACTGATAAATTGAGTCCTGAACCTCCAAATGCACCATTTTAGCTTCATTTTACCTTGCATCTCGCATGCACAAAATAATTGAAGATAACAAGTAGGATGCACTAATAATCCAATTTATGCACAAAATGATGTATGAATTGTATGAAAATACCACATAAAAGCGTGCATGTTTTGACACACAACACACCCCCAAACTCAAACCATTGCTGGTCCCCAGCAATACAATCCACTATAATCTTAGCTTCCAAAATCCATTCATGTTTACTAGAGTCAATTCATAACAAAGAGCGACATGTGAACGAAAATGCAAATAATCAACAAAGTCTTAGACTATCATTCTCAATGCACTAAACAGAGG
>JBBYHH010004440.1:9212-26471 GCA_038382905.1 Daphne laureola | reverse complement strand
AGGTTTTACCTTCTCTGACCCTAGCTTCATGCTGCGTCCTTGGTGTCTTGTCATCACTGTTGCAGCTGCTGGTGGTGGCCGTGGCATGGTTCCGATCCCAAAGTTGAAGGAAATTATAGAGAATGAGTTCACTGTCGAAGATCTGAGGTAGCATTCAGGTGATCTATTCAAGCATCCTGAATCTGATAGTCCGCTCATTGTGTTGGAGGCAGCTTCTGTGCCTCTGGTTCCAATTCCATGAGTTACAGAGCAATAAACTGATGCTTCACATGTGCCTGTCTCCCCTGTGGTTGCTTCGGTGCCGCATGTTTCTGATGTTCCAGTTTCACTTGTTCCTCCTGCTCCTCCTGTTCTTTCATCTGCTCAATCCTGGTCATGACAAGTGATGTCTGAAAATTATGATTCTCGGTGAGTGGATGAAGGTGTGAAGGTTTGTAAACCCCCAAATTTCAGCCTCAGCTATGATATGTCTCTCGCTGATGCTAAAGTGATTGACTTCTCAGCTGAGGAGATTGAAGAAGGCCATGAACAGTGGAGGAACTCTGTGGTTGGTTGTGTCATGGATGCTGAGATCTCATGGACTAACATGTCAAAATTTATTCAAGCTCGCTAGAAGCATGTCGCGATGTCATCCCTGGTAAAGAAACCAGGTGTATTCCTCTTCTCTTTTGCTTCGCACGCTGATATGATGCTCGTTTATGAGGGATTGGTGAATTTTTTTTTGATAAGCCTTTACTCCTCTAGCGTTTTGAACCTGGTATGGTTCTTGGTAAGTCTTTATTTGACTCTGCCCCAGTTTGGATTCAGTTTCCTCAGCTTCGACTGGAGCACTAGACACCCAAGCTTATTGGCAAGCTAGAAAGTGTTTTTGGAGAACCGGTTATGGTTGATCAGCTCACTGCCTCAAAATGCAGATTGACTCATCCTAGGGTTTTGATTAATCTTCATAATCCTGAGAAGGTTGTTCATGAAGTTAAGATCAGGACTTCTTTGGAGACCATTAGTCAACCTATTGTTTATGAGTGGCTTCCTATGCCTTGCCATAAGTGTAAGCAGTGGGGCAATTCCCTTGAGGATTGTGATCCCCTGAAGTAGCAAGGGAGAGGCCGTGAGAGAAAAAAGTTTGAAGTTGCTTCAAGAGTTGTTCTGACTGTTCCTTCTGTGCCTGAGCTGCCTAATAAGTGTAATGAGCCTCAATTGCATCCAGTTAAGCCTCGCAAGGCCTTTAGGCCAAAACCTTTCATTCCCCTTAAGTCTAGTCCTTCTCATTCACTTCTTTCTACCTCTACAGCTCCTATCAAAGAACTTGTCTCTAGGGGATGATAATTACCTTGAGAATTTTCATGATCTTATCCACTTCTCATGAATTGGGGGTTCGGGAATATAAGGGGTTTGAACCTCTCTTGTAAGCAGAAAAACCTTCGAAAACTATTTTGAAAACGTAGGTTTGATTTATTGGCAATCCTGGAGACTAGGGTAAAGATTGCTAAATTCTCAAAAATTTCTAAGGCCTATTTTTGGGACTGGCCTTGTTTGCATAACTATCATAATCCTATTAATGGGCGGATCTGGCTCACCTGGAATCTTTCCAACCTCCAGCTCACTCCTCTCCTTACGCATGAGCAATTCCTCCATGTCGTTGTGTCGCACATCACTGTAGGATGGTCAGTGTTGCTTATAGCTGTTTATGCTCAGAATGAACCCTCTTCCAGGTCTGAGGCATGACAGGGCTTGAGAGCTTTGGCCCTTGCTGATTGTCAGCCCTAGTTAGTATTAGGGGATTTCAATGAGCTTATTCATCCTTCTGAGAAGCTCACATCTTCTTCCTCTCCCTCTTTCCATAGTTCTGGTCTAGCTAATTTTTGTACTGATGTTGGGCTTTATGACATACATGGTACTGGCACTTTTTATACCTGGTGCAATCAATAACATGGATCTGAATGCATTTATTGTAAGTTGGATCGAGCCTTGGCCAATCTAGATTGGTTTGATGTCTTCCCTGGTGCTGTTGCAGATTTTAGGGACTCTATTCTTTCTGATCACGCTTATTCTATTATTTCTTTCCTCCCTTCTGGTGTGGTTTGCAGACCCCCTTTTTGTTTTCTCAATATGTGGCTATCTCACTCTGGCTACCCTGTGGCTTTGAGGGCATCTTGGTTGCAGGATGTGAATCCTTCTTTTTCTCCTTCTAGGAGGCTCATCTTTAAGTTGCAAAGGTTGAAGGGTGTTTTGACGGAGTTTAACACTTTAGTGATATCTCTAGCAGGGTTCTTAGGGCCACTTATGATTATGAGTCTGCCCTTGCTGATCTTAAAGTTGATCATTTCTTCCCTTCTCTTTGTGAGTCATTAGCTGAGAAGAAGGAAACTCTGATTGAAATGTTGATTTTTTGAGGAGAGTTTTTATGCTCAGAAGGCCTCAGTTGATTGGCTTAGATTGAGGGATAGTAAGAGCAAATTCTTTCATGCCAAAATGAAAGAGAGAAGAGTTGGAATGAATCTCCCCTGCCTAGTTGGTTTTGATGGGAGTAAAATTACTGACCCGCAGTGATTCCTTCAAAATTTATTGCCTACTTTTCTGCTCTGTTTGAGGAGGATCCTGGTGTCGATCTAGCTCAGGTTGCTGCAGTTTGTGGTCATGGTGCTCTTGTTAGGGTAGAGGACCATGCCTTTTTGTGTGCTGATTTTTTCTGATCAGGAAATCAGGGATGTTCTCTTCTCTATGGCCATTAAATATTGCCTCTACAAGGGGTTCTTCCCTAAGGCACTATCTGCTACTCTCATTCATCTGATCCCAAAGCATAATCATGCAAATACCCTTGCAGATTTTAGGCCTATTTCTTATTGTGTTGTCTTGTACAAGATTACCTCTAAGGTCTTAGCTTGTCGCCTCTCCTCTATCCTCCCTTATCTGGTCCATTCTTTTCAGGGAGCCTTTGTGAAAGGAAGGTAGATTGTGGATAATATCCTTCTCTCTCATGAGCTTATTCGTGCCTATAATAGGGTGGGTGTTTCCCCTAGAATGTTACTAAAGGTGGATATTAGAAAAACGTTTGATTCTGTCTCCTGGAGCTTCCTTAGGGCTTTGTTAGGCCATCTGGATTTTCTCTTATATGCACTCTGGTTTACTGGTATACATATCTGGTAAGTTGGGACTAGTATTCGGGTCGAGGGTGGGGAGCAGTGACTCTTAGATCTAGTTACATAGTAGCGGTAATGGTATACAGTTATGGAGCTCTGAAGGCCCAATCGTTAGATTGGGTATCTCTGTATCACTCTGTGGTCACAGATGTGGATCTTCAGTGCCTCGATCAATATATGATCGGCACTCTACTTCGTGAAGATGGATAAATCTGATCTGTTATTATCTGTTATGTTCCATGATGGTTTTCTGTTAAGGATCCTAGGCCCTGGCTGGTACCATGCCTTTGTTCTGTATATTACTCCCAAGTGTACACATATCCAGTTGGGTCTTTAAGGGGTCATCACTCTATGCAAATTCTATTCTGTTCTATTCTATTCTGTTTTGTATAATATATTTATATCTGTTATGTTCTTCGGTTGCAGAAATTCTAAGAACCTGTTCCTGCTGGGCAATGTATATATATATATATGTTTTTTGTGTGTTTTATGTGTGATGTTTTGTATGCATGTTCTGATCTGTCTTGTGCAGGTTTGGTTCGTGACATTGCCTTGTGGGACACATTTGTAAGTTATTCTGTCTGTTGTGCACGGACTGCACAGCAGCTCATCTGATCTGTGAATAACTCTGAGCACTAACCTCTGTTGGAGTGCTAACGTCCTTTGCTAACCATGACTTTGCAGGATTTTTATTTAAACCATTATCTCTGCCACTACCCTTACTGAGTACCTTTCAAGGACTCACCCCTTATAATTACTATTTTCAGGAACTTCTAGTTCGCAACTTATGAGATAAAAATCAGCATAGTGAGTTAGTGGTAGTAGCAGCAGGAGCAATGACTAGTGTTGATTTGGATGCTCGTGACAGTAGGATCACTTGAGCATAGTAGATTACCGACTCTGTAAAAGTAGATTGCATTCTATACATGTTGTTCTGGAACATCTAGGAACATCTAGGAACATGTGGCTAATTAGTGTTACCATGGGTTGAATAGGCATCAGGAAATGGTCAGCTCAGAATTCTGCGAGACTTTCTGAGAAGTAGAATTTTCTTAAGAAATTTCGTTCTACTCGGAGATACTCAGGTAAGGGTTCAACTTCTCTTATATGCACTCTGGTTTACTGGTATACATATCTGGTAAGTTGGGACTAGTACCCAGGTCGAGGGTGGGGCCTAGTAACTCTCGGGGCTAGTTACGTAGTAGCGGTAATGGTATGCAGATACGGAGCTCTGAAGGCCCAATTGTTAGATTGGGTATCTCTATATCACCCTGTGGTCACAGATGTGGATCTGCGGTGCCTCGATCATTATATGATCGGCACTCTACTTCGTGAAGATGGATAAATCTGTTCTGTTATTGTCTGTTATGTTCTATGATAGTTTTTTGTTAAGGGTCCTAGGCCTTGGCTGGTATCATGCCTCTATTCTGTATATTATTCCCAAGTGTATCCATATCCAATCGGGTCTTTGGTGGCCCGTCACTCTGTGCAAATTCTGTTCTGTTCTGTTCTATTTTGTATAATATATATGTATTTGTTATGTTCTTTGGTTGCAGGAATTATGAGAACGTGTTCCTATGGGGCAATGTATATATATATATGTTTGTTTGTTTGTTGTGTGTTCTGTGTGTGATGTTTTGTATGCATGTTCTGATCTGTCTTGTGCAGGTTTGGTTCGTGACATTGCCCTGCGGGACACATTTATAAGTTAGTATGTCTGTTGTGCACGAGCTGCACAACAGCTTATCTGATCTGTGAATAACTCTGAGCACTAACCTCTGTTGCAGGGCTAACGTCCTTTGCTAACCATGTGTTTGTAGGATTTTTGTTTAAACCATTATCTCTGCCGCTGCCCTTACTGAGTACCTTTCGAGGACTCGCCTCTTATAATTACTATTTTCAAGAACTTCTGGTTCGCAGCTTATGAGATAAAAATTAGCATAGTGAGTTGGTGGTAGTAGCAGCAGCAGCAAGAACTAGTGTTAATATGGATGCTCGTGATGGTAGGATCACTTGAGCATAGTAGATTACCAGCTCTGTAGGAGTAGATTGCATTCTGTACATGTAGTTCTGGAACATCGAGGAACATGTAGGTGTATGCTCAGTAGTTCTGGATTATCTGTACATGTTGTGTAGTTTTGGATCATCTGTCTATACTGTTTAAACGGGGAGTGTTGGGCTCCTTTCAGGTGTATCTGAATTGAGATGAACTCAATTATTTATGCATGATCTGCATGTGTGTGTACACTATCTGTGTTGTGCGTGGGTTATGGATCATGCCCACCGCAGAATTTTTGGTTCAGATTGGTAAGGTCTCACCGTCACCTCCCCCTCCGCACCACTGCAAGGCTTCCACGCGTGCCTTTGAGGGTCTCGGAGGAAGGGTGGTGAAAAAAATTTGGGGAAGGTTAAATTGATGTTAAATTAGTCTTCTTGGGTGGTATTAGAGCATGTTTAATTCTTGGAGTATTGAACAATTCTTCATGAATCATTGAGCTATGGTTTAAGGGCCAAATTGGAGGGGGAGAATCAAAGTGTATAATTAAGCTAAAGTAAGGCCGAAAATGTGTTTTAGGGATGTTTCTAAGCATCTTTAATACTTGGAAGAAGCATTGAATCATTGATTAAGGCCATGATCAATTATAGTCAAAGTTGGCCAAATTTGGTTGAAGTTGATCAAAGTGTTGAATTGAGTTGAAGTAATTATTCAATTGTGTTCTTGGGTTGCTTCTTAACAACTTTAATGCTTGGAATGAGTTGAGAATCAACATGGATGATGGTGTTCATGTTATGGACGAATTGATGGTTGAATTTTAAAAATAGTAATTCAATGTTAATTGTGTGAATTGTTATGGATTAGGGGTGTTTAGGGGCTCATACATAAGTGAAAAATGTATGAAAAAATATTGGGATGATTGGTTTAATGGTTAGGCCGATTTGGATGATGAAATTTGAAGTTGATCTTTAATGTGAATAGTGATCATGAATGATGTTATTTAAATGTCTAGGAGCCGAAATTGATGGAAGCATGTGAAGAAAATATGATTTGCCATAATTTCATGGTATGGCCGAATTATTGCTGGAAATTTAAAGTTGATGTGCGTTGAAGGAAAATTGAATGTTTGATGATAAATGATGTTAAAGTAAGATTAATTATGGATAGGAGAAATGGTAGAATGATTTGGCCAATGGATACTTATTTTGAAAGTGTTGGCCAAATTGTGTATGCATTGAAAAGTTAAGGAGTGTTGAACAAAAGTGAAATGTTTGTTCATGGTTCTTCTTAAAATGGATTGTTAAGTATGTACATGAAATTGTAGAGAAATTGGATGAAATTTAGCCCGTTTTGGAAAGTTTGGGCTGAATTGTAAAGGATGAATAAGTTGAGTATTTGTTGGTAAAAGTTGCATGTTAAAGTATGGATGGTATTACACTTAGGAAGGTAGCTTGCATGAGAAGTTACGTTGAATTTGGGAAAGAAACGACCATTTTAGGAAGTTGGGGATGAATTGTTAACTATGGAAAAGTTAGTGGTTAATGCTGCAATTTACCCAAGTAATGATGAAATGGAATGTTTTTAAAGGTAAAGGATAAGATAGGAAAGAATTGTTTGATTCTGACACTTTTTAAAGGTAAAGGATAAATGGAATGATGAAAAATTGATTCCTCACTCATTGAATGATTGTTCAGAGCTGACGAGAGCTGCCTGAACAATAAGGAATAGTCTACCGGAGGAAGTTACCCAAAAAGTACAACTGGATCGGACTGCATGGACAACTTCCTACGACTTCTATTCACAGGTAAGGGCTTAACCTTCTTGAATGTGCATAACTGGGACGCTTGATGCAATTTAGGTTGGTTGAAGTTAGCCTCGAGCCGAGGGTGTGGCCCGGTGACTCTCGAGACTAACTACATGGTAGGATTCGAGGTATGCAGGTTTCACGCATGCGGAACTTGCCACACCTTTAACGATCTACTGTGATCACTTAGTGATCGATACGGTATACCTGGTTCCGTGATCACGATCCCGCGTGGTCATCTAGGGGAACCTGGTGATTATGTATTGTACTGATGACAGTTCGGGGACATACGCTCCGCGCTAGCACTACACGCATTTACTATTATATACTGTTACTGGGAAACTCCGATTGGTTGAAAGACTACCATCGGAGGCCGTCGTGACTGTTACTGAACTGTGCATTGCATATCACTCATCCATGATTTTATATAGGCTGCATGAACTTTAGTATACTGCATATTGTTCATGCTAACATTGTCTTTGGAGGTACTGATCGATAGACCTCTTGTCCTACCTCAGTCCTCACTGAGTTCTCTCGGGAACTCACCCCCCTTTACATTTATATCTTTTTAGGAGTTTCAGGTTCTGGGGCTGCGAAGTAGATTCTGCAGGTAATTTACTATGATTTTGTACAAAGGTACACAGTAGCTCCTTATACGATTACAATTACTGATAATAGGATTGGGAGGGGGTGATGTCGATAGAGAAATAGATATGTTACGGATATGATTATGAAATGGGAAAAAAGGGATAATGTTATAATTAGTTCTTTCTGGAATTTACTGAGTGAACACTATACAGGATGACTCACGGTTAACTTTTCTTTATGTTTGTAGTTTGCAGCAGCAGCAAGAGGATCAGGTGTTGATGGTCAGGGTAGTATAGACCCGACTACCTGATCATTGTAGGTGCTTTATGTTTATAAAGCTGGCTCCGTAGATGTAGAGTGCATGGTACATATAGCATGATAATCATGTTTTGAATATGTATGCAGAATGGATGAATGCTGACAATGGGATGTATACATATATGATGTATGATTGTTCAATTCTGTTACTTTATCGAGGAATGCTTGCCTGAGATAGCTTCCTTTCTGGTGCACTTGGTCTGAGCGGAGGTTGGTATATTATGTTGTGATTTGATGTGCAGGAATTGTACATGGCTATTACACCATGTTGGTTATTGAAATGGCAGCGTCATGAATGATGGTTAAATGCAGAAAATTTAAAAGTACAGGATTTTTTAATGTTGTTAAGTGCATGATTTTTGTACAGCTGTTGTGCTATTTTTCGTAGCATGTTCATGATAAGGTAATGTGATCCAGGGACCGGTTTGTGGATCCAACCCACTGTATATTACTGCTTGTTTACAGAATAAGTAACCATCACCGCTATCCTCCAGCCCCGCATCCGCTTCTGCCAGGTTGTGCTTGTAGGGGGTGGTGACATTTAGTGTCTGCCATTACTCTCCCATAAAGATTTGTGTAGAACTCCAACACCCAATTCTTGTTAACTTCTTTCCTTGTTATGTTGAGGACCCTTTACCATTTCCATTCATAGAGCATTTTCCCCAAGATGTTAATATCTTCATTCGGTGCCACCAAATTGTATTCGATCTACCACATAAAGTCTTTCTTATCTTTTAGATCTTGATATCTCTTGATGGCTTTATTATTATACAAACGCTTTCCCCGCATCCTAGGAGGTTGTGCAACTTGAATTTCCTTCCCTTGAAACTGACAAAAGTTGATTGAGCATTTTGAATAAACATTATAATCAACATGAGTATTAAGAGTGAAATGAACAACAATGACCATCAGTGGTTAACAATGTTTAGAAACATGCTGGCAATGGAACACAGTACATAATCAGCCATGATGAAGAATTTATACATGAATTGTTCACCCCCATTTTTTACCACTATCATTATGCTACATTGTTCATGTAATGTTTCAACAAGCTTCAATATCATCAACATAGCATATTGGATCATAATCAATATCATTGAAGGCAAGAAATTATGTACGATCACATCAAGTTCCAATTCTCCATCAATGGCCGAATTCAATTTAAGCCCAACACTAAACTTTTGCAAACTTGTTTTAATCAATAATGTATTCATGCAAGAATGTTCTCTAATCCATAGATAAACATAATCAAGCATCAATTTCATCATACAATCATGCATCAAGACCAAAATCGAAAATTCCCAATTTCTAGGATTCATACCGCAATTTTGAATTCATGGATCAAAGTGAGAAATTTGAGGGTGTTGAAGATGATTACCTTACTCATTGATATAGATTGATGAAAAGGTGAAGACTTAGAGTGAATTGATGTAAGAAAATTGAAGATTGAGAGTAGGATGAGAAAAAACTTGAAGCTCGGTAGGATGGTAGGTCGCGGCGATGATGTTGTTGTTTCAAGAAAAAAATGATGAAGTGTTGGAGAAGAGGGGGTAGTTCACTCTTTCAATAGAGGCTCGGGGGTTGCGTATGGTGGGTCGGTATGGTTTAATTGAGGGTCGCACGTGTGCATTGAGGGTCACGCTGTGTTGAACCTCTAGGACCCTCTCTCAGGGTTGCGCTAGGTCACGCTTTAGGGGTCGCATCATTCAACT
Source organism: Daphne laureola (assembly GCA_038382905.1). Taxonomy (NCBI): domain Eukaryota; kingdom Viridiplantae; phylum Streptophyta; class Magnoliopsida; order Malvales; family Thymelaeaceae; genus Daphne; species Daphne laureola. The sequence continues at coordinate 16,913 of JBBYHH010004440.1, read as the reverse complement.
CACGCGAGCCTCCACATAACAACGTGAGGGTCACCATCGCACAATAGAGTCGTGTAAATTCCCTAAGTTTTAGGACCCTTGTGCAAGTATCTCGGGATGTGGGTAGGCATTTTTCCAAAAACTCCTCATTTTTTAACTTCAATTGGTTGACTTTCCTCTTAAGTGTCCACAAACATTTTGACCTGAAAGATGAATTAACTCCTGCAATTTCTAACCTAAAGATCATCAATACACCAAGTGTTATTAAAGTTAAGTAAAATCAAAGAAATAAGAGAAAGAGTATGAGAGAAGATACTGAGATTTATTTGGGTTGCGCCTACCAAGAAGCGCCACGTTTGAAGCCCTTGGCTCGGGATGGATGATCATCATTTGATTTGTGGAACTTTAACAAGCTCCATGTAACCAACTTTCAGATTGTCCTCCCCAAAGTTGTGCTTCAATGTATGACCATTAACCTTGAAAGTGGAGTTGTCCTTCAAATTCTGTCACCCCACCCCCACACCACACGGCCTGACGGGAAGCGATCACGGGGTCAGAGGGGGCGGCGGTGAGCAAAATGATCCATTCCTTATTTCGCAACACTTAATGTGGGATACCCACTTTGTCGGTCCATAAATGCGGAAGTCATTAACATACCTTAGAAGCATTCCTTGCTCCTGCAAAATAGAATTCCAGACAATAGCAGATAAACTGAGCTCCGCTCAAACCAGATACTCCGAAAGAAGTCTGCCTCCAACAAGCGCTTCCCGATAGAGTAAACATACATGACAGATACCAATGAATCCATAACATAAACAGACCTTAACAGACAATAATCAGACAGTAATTAGAACCTCAAATACCATTCAAACTCAGAAATAAAGGTAAACACGTACCTGAATTCAGACTTTCAACCTGAAACAACTTGCCTGTCAGCCACTCTACGCCAGAGGAACCTTACCAAACTTTGGTGGCTGTAACAGTAGGCGTTATCTCAGTGCAACATCTGGAGGTATACTTAATTTTGGGTTCTTTTTCTTCCTCACTTCACACACTTCATCTTCTTACTCTTCCAATTCTGAAAAAATACTCCATTGTGCCATCATCTTCTCCAACCACCAATCTAGCACCAACCACACCAAATCCACACTTCCATTACTCATCTTTCATCAATTCTTACACAAGATGACAAAGGTAACACTCTAATCTCAACTTTTCTTGCTCTTTATGTTGAAATCCGAATTTAGGTATTTGAAAGAGAGATTTCGGATTTGGTCATTTATGCTTGATTTGTTGGATGTAATGCTTGATTCATGATAGAATATGGATGGGTGATTTATTAGAAGCATGTTTATGGTTCAAAAATGCTTAGTTCTTCAAGTTTAATTTCTAGAGAGGGAAAGCTTGGAATTCGGTTCTATTGGTGGATTTTTATACGGGCCTTGTTTTGTTTTATTATTTATAGCGGAAACACTTATTATAATGTCTAGAGACTTGGTTTAAAATCCTCCAAATTTTCATGGATGGGTTTGGAAGATATTGCAAATTAATAATGCAATTCACAAAAAAAAAACAATCATGCAATTTGTTTACGTTTTTCATGAAACTTGTACCTTAGCTTTGAAAATCTTGTTTATGAGTTCCATGCCTCTCTTTGAAGTGGACAACATGTGAAATTGAGATAGAAGTGAATCAATGATTTTGGTGAAATCTCTTTGAAGCATGCTTCTTGAAAAAGGACAGTTTATGCTAGAATTGTTTCTATGCTTAACAAAGTTGTTCTTAGTCAATTTGCTGGACTACACATATTCTTGCCTAATTTGTTAAATCTTTAAATCTTAATTGAAACATGTGAGTAGTTGAAGCTTCCTTGCCTAAGTGTTCTACCTTTGGATTTTTTTTTTGGAATTTCATTGAATGGCTTGTATATATGTTGTCTTCATTCAATTTTGTTGTGAAAAAGACTCCATTACTATTGCCCTTGATTATTTGAGCTAAAATTGCATGTTGGTTGATAGATACATTTTGTAAATTCCTTCAAAGCTTGAAAAATCATGTATGTGCTACATATCTCTTGGCTGCCCTATACTCATTACAAGTATTTCTTCAATATTTTTAGGAACCTAATAGGAGAGTAGCCAAGATACCATCTACCAGGAGCAACAAACTGAACACGCGCTAAAATGAAAGAGTTGAAGCATCATCTCCGCCACCTGCTAAAACAAGAAGAACAGATAAGGGAAAAGCGACAGCTTCAGAGGATCATCAGCTCTTTAATGACCAAGCCAAGGAGAAATACAACAAGATACACAAGAGGTGCCTCCACATGTAGCAGAGATACAATATCAACCATCAAGAGCTGCAGGATATGAATGCTACAATGGAAGCTTAGAGTTGGTCCAAACTTTTTCACCCTCCTCAGGCTGTCAATATATGTTGGGTAAAATAGTTTTACAGTAATGTGAGGGCAAAAGTGGAGGAGGACAACACAATGAGACCCACCGAGATCGAGATTAGAGGAAAGATGGTTGATTTCTCACTTGAGGCCATCCGAAGAGGGCTCGACATTACGGTGGATGGCATAGATATCAAGATGATGATCACCGAGGATCTTCGTCAGATTGCACACTTCATTACAACCACTGATGCTATTCCTTCCTGGGATACATCAAGAGGGCGACATGTGATATGACCCAAGTGCTTAAATCCACAGTTACGAGTATGGAACAAGATCACGCATGACAACCTATAGCCATCCAAAAGGTCACATGAAATCACTATTGAGAGAGTTGAAACATTGTTCCGGATTGCATCAAGACATATAGTCAATGTGGGTCATTTGAGATATGAGGGCCTTCTAGAGACTGCTTGCAATTAGAAGCTCTTCTTAGCTTCCCCCCAGGTTATTACTTCACTTTCTACATGGGTGAAAGTTTCTATAGGGGAAGCGAACAGTTTCAAGAGGCTTCCCAGAGACAAAGTGTGGAATTGGGATGCGCATGTAATACAAGAAAATGTTGCAATCAATCAGGTTAAGATAAAGGCTAAAAAGAATAAAAAATAGCAAGAAGGGCAGAGCAGTGAGAACTTGATCCTTGAGGGAGAAAAAAATGAAGCCCCCCCCCCCCCCCCGCTGAAGATGAGGTAGAAGAAGAAGAAGTGTTTGAAGAGGAAATCGAGGAGAAGGGTCCCACTAATGGGAAGAAGTTGTACTCAGCTTTCAACAAGCTCTACTCCAAGTTACAGAATCTCATTTCCTGTAGCAAGACAGTCATTCAGGAGTGAGATAGAGCTCAAGAAGAAAGGATCAAAGTCCTTAAGGCACAAAACATAGAGCTACAACTACAGATTCAGGAGTCTGAGGCTAGACGCCTCGCAGAGGTGCAGAGACGACAAGCATTTGAGGAGCATCGAGAGTCGATTAGAGGACCTTCAATTATATGCTTTAGGGATCCATAAGGAGACACAACACTTGAACCACAACTTCCTCAAGGTCATATTGGCTTAGATATTAGACTACTTTTCAGGGGTTTCTCACCCATCTTCTCAGCTCACCACCTCTCATCCTTTGTCCAGACTTGCTGCTGCATTTCTGCCTCCTTCTTCCTTCTTGATGCAGCAGTTCTAGCTAATGTTCCATCGTGATCTCCGACAGAGACACCAACTCCTACGACAATAGAGCCTTCTTCTCCCTCCCCATCTACTGATCTTGTTGGCTCAGTGCCCCACTTCTCGTCAGTTCAGACCTACAGGAGAGTTGGGAAGCATCCTTCTCCACCTCTGACTGACTCTAGGACTGGTACTGAGGTCGACCCCACTCTCACCAAGGATTAGGGGGTTACTTGGCCCCCAGGTATAATCTCTTATTCTCACCTCTATTTTTACTTCTTTAATGGCATGAGGACTTACATATTTTGCGTTTGGGGGGAGTTATGCATTAGATCATGTGGGAGATGTGAGATAGTACCTATTGAGTGTTGTAATTGATTGGAAACACCATGGAAACATCTAAATTTGTTTATTTACATAGCATCATGCATTTGCCTAAGTTAGTTTAACTATCATTTGGAACCTTTGTGAATATTTATGTTTGTATTATTGAAGTAGAAAAATCTTGTTTTCAACTTGTTAAATGGAGAATTCTATCTTGTGAAGAAGAAGAAGAAGAAGAAGAAAGGGCAAGAGTGCTTCAACTGTAGGAAAGTAGGACATTGGTAGCAAAATAGGAAGGGAGGAGACACCTCACCTTTAGGTATTGTTGTAATTGATGATAATGTTTCTACTTCTACATCATGGGTATTAGTTACTAGATGTGGATATGACATTTTTTCAAATGTGCAGGAAGTAAAAAGTAGTAGATGATTAGCGAAAGGAGAAATTGATCTTAGAGTTGGAAATTGAGCAAGAGTTGCTACTTTCGCTGTGGGAACATGTTTTATTTCTCTTCCTTCTAGATTTGTTTTAGAACTGGAATAATGTTATTACATGTCTGTAATTACCGAAAATTTGATTTTTGTTTCTTGTTTGAACAAGAAGGGTTATTCATTTATAAAAAGGCCAATGTTTGTTCTACTTATTTAAATGAATCATTTTACTTTAGTGTACACATGATCAATAGCTTGTATGTTCTAGACTTGGAAAATCCAATCTATAACCTACACAAGAAAGGGATCAAGCATAAAGACTCAAATGATATACATTTATGGCATTGTCATTTAGGCCATATAAATGACAAATTCATATACAAGCTACACACAAGTGGACTATTGGACTCTTTTTATCTCTATTCATTCGAGACATGTGAATCTTGTTTACTTGGAAAGATGACAAGGGTGTCATTCATTGGACATAGTGAAAGGGACACTGATATACTAGAACTCATGAACAATGATGTGTGTGGGCCCATGAATACACAAGCCAAAGGTGGGTATCAGTACTTCATCACATTTACTGATGATTTCAGTAGATATGGGTATGGGTACCTAATGACACACAAATCTGAATCTTTTGAGAAGTTTAAAGACTTTTTTAATGAAGTACAAAATCAACTTGGGAAAAGTATTAAGAAACTTCAATCAGATCAAGGTGGTAAATACTTATCATAAGAATTCCTTAACCATGTTAAGGAGTGTGACATAGTGTCACAACTCACTCTTTCTAGAACACTATAATTAAATGGTGTGTCTAAGAGGAGGAATCGAGCCTAGTTGGACATGGTAAGATCAATGATGAGTTGTTCTAATCTTCCACCATTCTTCTAGGGCTATGCTTTTTAAACGGTAACATTCCTACTTAATCGAGTTCCATCCAAGTCAGATGACACCATATAAGGTATAGAGTGGGAAGAAGCCCAAGTTGTCGTTTATGAGAGTATGAGGTTGTCAAGCATATGTGAAGAAGTAATTCTAAGATAAACTTGAAGAAAAATCTCATAAGTGTACTTTTGTTGGTATCCCAAAGAAATACATAGATATTACTTCTACGATCCAGTAGACCAGAAAGTGTTCATAGCACGAACTGGTCACTTTCTTAAAAGAGATATAATCTCCAAAGGAAATAATGGGAGGGACGTAGAACTTGAAGAAATTCGAGAACAAGAGATTACATTTGATTATGAGGAGCGAAAGTGGGAACCATAAACCTTTGTGGTAGAAACAATTGTTCCAGTTACACAAGAACCATGTAGAAGTGATAGAGTACAGAACAAACCTAAGAGATACTATGATTTCTGCATCGATGAACCCAGAAACGTGACTTCATAGATGACAAGCCGATGTCCTACCAAGAATTTATGATGACACAAGACTCAAAAAAGTGGCTAGAAGCCATGGGATCTGAAATGGACTCTATGTCAGAAAACCAGGTCTAGGAGTTGGTCACTACACCACAAGGGGTTAGACTCTTTGGGTGTAAGTGGGTCTTTAAGAGAAAGACCGATATGGAAGATAATGTAATTACCTATAAAGGTAGACTAGTGGTGAAGGGTTATAGACAAATACAATATATTAACTATGACTAAACCTTTTCACCAGCTTCCATATTAAGGTCCATCAGAATTGGTTGGCTATAGTTGCATACCATGATTATAAGGTTTGGCAAATAAATGTCAAAATGACTTTCCTTAATGGAAAATTAATCGAGGAAGTGTACATGACACAACTCAAGGGTTTTGAAGATCTGCACAATGCACATAAGATATGAAAAATATTAAGATCCATTTAAAGACTTAAAAAGGCTTCCAGAAGCTAGAATCTACATTTTGATGAAGCAATCAAAGAATTTGGCTTTGTAAAAAATGAAGATGAGTCTTGTGTATACAAGAAGGTTAGTGGGAGTCCTCTTGTCATTATTGTGTTGTATGTCGATGACATACTACTGATAAGAAATGACATAAGTGAGCTTGAATATGTAAAGACATAGCTCAGAAAGTGCTTCTCGATGAAGGACTTAGGGTAAGCATCCTACAAGCTAGGAATAAAGATCTACAAAGATAGATCAATGAGGATACTTGGCCTTAGTCAAAGTACATATATATGAGGTCTTGAAAAGGTTCAGAATGAAGTAATCCAAGAGGGAATACATGCCTCTAACCCATGGAATGTCACTTTCAAAGAAATAGTTTCTGTAGACACAAGAGGAAACATAATGAATGGAAATGGTCTCATATACATCTGCTATAGGATTCATCATGTATGTCATGATATCTACTCGTCCGGATGTGTCATAAGCATTTAGTTGACAAGTCGGTATTAGTCTGACCTAGGTGTAAAATGACTAGGTGGCCGTAAAGAATATCCTTAAGTACTCGAGAAGGACTAAGATAAGTTCTTGGTCTAAGGATGAAGGCCATAAATGGCCAAGAGGGGGGGTGAATTGGCTTTAAAACACTTTTAGTTTTGAAAACAAACTCTTGAAAACCTCTTAGCAACACGTTGTTAAGACTGATTTTGAAAACCACTTGCAAAGGCAAGGTATCAATGTGTTGATGAACTGCATAGTCAAGTGAAGGACACAAAGATTTATAGAGGTTTGGTCCAACTAGACATACGTACTCTCCTCAAGACACACTTGAGAGTTTCTCCACTATAACTGAGACCTGACACATATGGCTTATACAGAGTTTTCTGACACACAAACTTTACTTGCCTGACTAACAAGACTTTCACCAATGCTTAACACACATGACTTTACAAATGCCTGACTAACAAGACTTTCTCAATGCTTGACACACAGAGCTTTAACAAGGCTTCCTAAAACATATAACTTTATTCCAAAATGCCTGACTAACAGGACTTTGAGTGATGACAGTAAACTCTGATCATCGTGTTGATAGAACAGACTATCAGCCTTCCAGTTTCCTAGGAAGTTTCATTTAATCAGTGATTTAGAACTGGTCTAACAACACCAACTAGTGAAGTTGATCAATGAAAGCATGAAAGAGTACGCCTTTCACAAGAATTAATGTAGAAACATAAGGCTTCTCTGTAATATGAACTCTCTGAGGTTTCAAAGTTGTTGAGGATGATCTCTAATGCCTGCAGCTTTGTGAATGTCAGATTGAGAGTGTTTTTTGATCTTTGTAGGTGAGTATAGGATGAATGAGAGGTTAACTCTATACAGTATTCATAGTATGATCTGTTCTATTCTTTTTTATATGCTTATCTTCTTCCTTCTTCTTTATATAGGCTCTAGAATAGTTGTAGATGGGTAGGAGCATCCTCG
>JBBYHH010004329.1:0-17158 GCA_038382905.1 Daphne laureola | reverse complement strand
TGATCTTTATTTTGAGTAATTTAGTAGTAATTGATTATAGTATCGGTCTTCCAATGGGGTATTTTTAGGGGTATTTTCTGGAAGTGAATGAAGAGATGATGATGAAATGAAGAACATGACAAAGATGAAGAGATTGAGAGGAGAGAAAGAAAAAAATCATTAGGGACTTCTTTGTACATTTATTAAAAGTTTAGTGATTATGCATCTATTTAAGGTGTAATTAGAAAGTATTTTTAGGGGTATTTGATTAAAAATAACCTAATTAACGGTCAACAAAACGGTCAAACAGACGGGAGGACTAAAATAGGACAAAAAAGTATAGTTTAGGACCAAAATATGATGAATTCTTAAAACATGACTAAAATAGGACACATGTTAAAGTTAAAGGACTAAAAATGGACTTTACTCTATTGATTACTGTAATTTTATTACTACTTTTTAGCATTAAGTTAATTGAATATTGATATATGATCTCTCATATACTTATTGGAATGACTGGTATGCCATAAATCGGTAAAGTTGTTATAATAACCAGAGCATTGATCACTGACAGTGAAAGAAAACTGGCAGAGCTGCATGCTTTAGTTCTGGTATAGAAAAACCTAGGTGCTTGGGTTGCTGAAGGTGCCTCTTCAGAGGTCAGGTGAGGCACTGAGACATGCATGTTGGTAAATCATGGACTTCATTATAACGAAAGTACATCCACAAAAACGAGTTCAGCTATATGATGTCAATACCTAACTACTGCTGTATAACCTGAATATAAAGCCAGGCTCTTCAGCATTTTGAATGCACGGTGATCATGTTGGTGATAATTTAAAATTTGATGATCTAATCAAACAAACAATATTTTTGTGACCTGCCTAACATTCAGGTCCAACTATACTGACAATTATGGTTCTGCTAATCCTACTGGTCATTGTGGTCACTGTCATCATTTTTTTATACACGTTCTTTTAAACTTTCCCAACAGATTGCAGTTACCCATGTGGCCCTCTCCCTTGACGGTTCTGTCATGTCTACCGCTGAAGCAAGACGTGACGAAGCGGGTCTAGGTGGCCTTGTTTGCCTTAAATTCTGGAGCTCAAGATCTCAAAAGAAAGTTTTCCTGTTATCAACCATAGTGTATGAACCTCATAGGTATACCAATTTCATATATATTACCTCCCGAATTCATATTTTATGCTGCTCTGCTCTTTTTTCTTTTCTGGATCTGGGGCCAGATCAAAATGGATCTCTTGGTGTGTACTCTTTTTGAGTTTCAACAATAAATGCAGATGGTAACATGAATGCTAATGCTTTAGGGATGCTGGTGTTTCTGCTCTTGCATTCCATCCTTCTGGTCATATGGCTGTTAGCACATCCTGTGGTGGTGACTTCAAGGTATATCTGGATATTTGGTATTCTATCTTTTCAAACAATGTTATTTGTGTTATGTGTGGCTCCCAAACTGATTTTCTGCGATTGCAGGTGTGGACTTGTGACATGGTTAACACTCAGAAAGAACATAGACTAAGAAATAGTAGCTGGACTTGCCATGCCGTTGGCTCATATAAGTACGGTTGATTGTAACTGCGCATTTTATCTTTGTACATCATCTGCTACTTTATTATTTAATTACTCCGTTTCTCATCTAGTTTTTTAATTATGTTGACTATAGTCAAGTTTCTTTCTTTCTAATTAAGATACGTCTGTTTTCAGATTTAAGGTTAGTCAGAGATTCTCTGACAACTCTTCTCTTCTTGCAGAAAAAAGCCAATGCGTGCAGCTGCCTTTTCTGCTGATGGTTCTGTTCTAGCTGTAGCAGCGGAGACTCTTATTACTCTATGGAATCCAGTGATGAACACTCTTTTAACTGTCATCGGAGAGGCTTTATCGGTATCATTTTTCAGTACCGTCTATTAAGAATTTCTAATGTAGCACCAAGATAAATTGATGATAAAAGAATGCAGAAGACAAATTGAATCTGTTTTCTTGATGCTTGTCTTATACTCCACAATGTAAAAACTGGACTCAGCTTGCTTAGATTGTCATCTCCGGTCTCTCTGTCTAATGGATAATTTGGGCTATTTTGGCCGGGCATTAAATTATTTCATCCCGTTATTTCTGTTTTTTTTTTATTTCAAAACAAAAAATCTGCAAACATTCTAATGGATAATTCTACAAAAAATGTGCATTTAAATGAGATACTTACTGTCCTTCCTGTCCTTCACAAGAAATCTGTTAATTCCAGTGGTTTTGTGGAATTCAATTTTGCACTGTTGTCTTACCTTATATCGCAGAAATCTGTGTTTTTATATTTCCTTCCAGACTATCTTATTTTTTAATCCTGACCATAATCAAGTGGTCTGAGGAGTTTGGTCAACTGCTGATGCCCTTCAATTCATTTGCCTGCAGCCAATTATGTCATTATCATTTATTGGCGAGTCAGATTATCTGGTTGCTTCTTCACATGGTTCAAAACCACTACTCTCTGTTTGGTCTATGTCAAAGCTTTCCATCGCTTGGTCATATAATCTCCAGGTAGAAGGTGAGAATCTTGGTCTGTTTTAGCTGACAATAGCATTGCAGGCAAAAGCTATGGTAATTGTCGCTTGTGATGTCAAGTTTAAGCTTTGGCATGTTTATCATGAGCAAAAATATTAGATACGTTTATCATGAGGAAGTGCATTTTTTATTGAATTGCGGGTTCTTCTGTAAATGGTAAGGAAATATGGGGGGTGTAGCTTGTTCTGTCTAGATGATTAGTGAAAAGTATCTATTCTAATGTATTCAGAAGGATTAGTATGCAACTATGCATGTGCTGAATTTTTCATATTCTCATACATAAGAATCTTTATCCAGCCATTAATATAGACGGCATTCCAATCGACTTTGTCATGATTGTTTATATCTTTTCACTTTTTGCTTCTTATGTGTTCATATGAAGCTTAATGTTAATGAATGCAGTTTATTGTGAGTAAACTGCTTGATATGCTGGATGATACTGATGGAAGTGTATCCTGTTGAATGCTTGGTTACATATCTGTGCGCTTACACTATTTGGATGTCGAAATATGGTTCGTGATGAGAGGATGATAAGACAGTTCAATGCTACAACTGTCTATTCTTTATGACATTATTATAATACTATAAAGATTGATGGGGTAACTGTTCGAAAATCTGGTTGTTTTGCAACCTGTGATATCTGAAGTAGGCACAAATGAAAAGGATTAACCAAGATACGCCCAGTTTATTTCTAGTAATGGTGCTTCTTAATTTTTTCTGAAAGATGTGAGGTGATAATCATATGTGGCACACATGACCAAAATAAATGTGTGGAGATACAAATGCTTTAATGGATGAGTTGGCCCACATTAAGAGATAGAATACGAAACAAGAACGTTCGAGGCTTGGTGGGAGTAGCACCAATTACAGACAAAATTAAAAGGTCAACTTAGATGGTTTGCACTTATCCAAAGAAGACCTTTAGATGCGTTAGTGTGTAAAATTGATAGGTTAGATTTATGGGAGCTAAACGGAGTAATGGAAGATGTAAATTTGGGCAGATCCAGTTGAGAGGGATTTTAGGCTAACTTCCGGAGAAGCTTGTTACGGCAGAGTGGAAGAGATGCATGATTCATATTGCTGTCCCAACCAGTTAGGATTAAGGCTCAGTTGATTGATTGATTGATTGGTTGATATGAGTGGATAATGCTACTGGTTGTTTCAGTGTATATGATTCTTGTATGCTTGAATTGTCAGAGTTAAATAAGGAGTTTATAACTTAAGTCTATGCTACACTTTTATATTAATTCCAATGTTATATTTTTCAGCTATAGCTTGTTGCTCCTATATTTCTTGTTTTGGAGTGTTGGTCGTTCCCAAATCTATTGAAACATCTCAAGGAGGAGATGGAATCATCTTATTATTTAACGCAGTGGATCCTTTTCCTGTGGCTACCTGGTCTGCGAAGAAGGTAAGCCAATGCTCCGAGTCTATCTTGTACACTTGAAGGGAATGAAAGCTTTACTTAATTTGTGCTGTATGATATTTGTTGGGGTTTTGTTTACTTTTGTTTCAATTGCTGATTGTCAAAAAAAGGCCTAAAGACACTGTTTGACTTTGAAATATGTTCTCTATTCCTTTATCTTCTGTTCAAAATCATCAGGGACACTTTTGTTTGCGAAGATAAAATATAGCTCTGGGAAGCCTATTTTTTGCTTCATGATTACCTATTTCATCGCCATTCTTGTCATACTCTCATTGTTCTGGATTCATTGCCCCACTTTATCTTTAAGGAAGCTTTTTTCTACCAGTTTTACCAACTTAGCCCCAATTCTCTCTCCCAGCTTCAACTTGGAACTATTAGGTTTTATCTTGTCATTCTTCTTATGTTGGGTAAAATTGTCAAAACACCCACATTCTACTACTACTACTACTATTGTTTTTTTAATCTCTGTTCCCAATTAAACTGGACAATTATATCGGGATGGAGGGAATAACATTCATCTATTGTATCATCTGTAATAAGACAATTAGTTCACGTCTAATTGGCTGCATTGCAATGGATTTAGAAAGGCTTGGTAGAGGGCTCACTATAGTAGAAAGGCTTCATTATCCTTTTTAACCATGTGTGATCTTTGCTCTTCAACTCCTCATGCGCATGCATTCCTGTGAGAAGATTTAGAAAGGCCTGTAACGTGAATAATCATCCACGCTAACTTCTGATGCATATTAAAGCATCCAACTAGAAGCAAATGGGCAGCTTCCGGAGAGGCCTCAGCACGATAACCTTATTTAACCTCTTAACTTGGGAGACATGCTAATGTTAAATTTTAAACAAGGGTATTCTAGCAGTTCTTGTCTTCTGAGTTGATGTAAGGGATACTTTGTCATGTTCTTTTAAATTTTTTTCGGTTTTAGGGATTGCTTTGAGTAGCACTCCAAGTCCTATTATGACATTGATGTCTTACAATTTTTTTTCTACAAGGCTATTTTACCATGTAGAGTATGAAGCAAAGTTTCTTTGTCTTATATTGCATATTTATGATTTTGCGTATGATTCCAGATGTCTATCTTTCAAATATGTTGCAGGCTGAAGGGGGAGCTCTTTCATTTCTTCAAGTTAACCCACCATCCTCTGAGGGGATTGACATGAACATTAAACCACCGAAAGCTGTGCTGCTGTATATGAACGGTGATCATGAGTATGTCCTGCTTGACCCTGACAACAAAGGAGTGTACGAGACTGGTTTGACTCGCAAGGAGGGCTTTGTCACCTATGAAGAAGATCCAGGTGGGTTTTCTTTCTGGAAATACTGTGGATTTATTACTAATTTCCGACCTTCTTTTCACTTCATTTATCTTATTATCACATTCTTTAAACGAATAGGAATTGTATATGCTGGTTATGAAAAGCCAAAAATGAGGTTTTTGCTTTACATTTAAAAGGTTTTTGCTTAAAAGAACTATGACAAGATATTGAAGAACCACATTGGTTGCGGAGATTTAGTTGGCATAGAAGTATGATATTGCAGCTAGATCAATGCCTCATGTGATGAATCTAGTTCATAACCTTAAAATATTCTTTGCATATTCTGTATTGATCTGTTGATGATGTTAAACTAGGTCATTCTGGATATGCATCGATCTACGGGGAGCTTCCAAGAAGTGAGTTGAAGAGAAGTGACCCCCAATTGGCCCAGCCCCTCTTGTTGGAGAGACCTTGGGAGACCATATTCACTGGATCGTCTCATAGTCTTCCCCCACTTCACAAATTGTGTTCGGCATTTCTAGAGTCATTATTGGAGAAGAGGACACCCACAGCTGCTTAGGTCCCTGTACGGCATCAGTTGAATTGCCAGTTATACAGTATGGCTTACATTTTCCGAAGTGCATGATGAATGCAAGTGCGACATATTGGATTCTATCAGTGAAGCAGGCTGTTCCATTGGAATGGCTGCAACTAGAGGCTTTGTTGCGGAGACCTATCCAACACAATGATGGTGAGTACCATGAAGAGTTGAGTTTATGCCATGTGATTTTATTACCGGCATACAGGAAAAAGTAGCTGGTTTCAAAATTTGTGTATGGAACTGGTGAAAACAAAAAGAGTAATCTCCTGAACTTGGTAGGGAAATAGCTACTAGCAGTGTAGTATTCATTTTCATTGTCAAACCATTAATTACAAGCGGGTGAAGATTCCATCTAATTGGAACATGCCTTTTGTTTCTGCACTATTGTCATGAAGTATCGTTCTGATTGTTGTTGATTGAATTCCAGGTTGTATGGGTGTGTATAGTGGTTTATTAGATAAAGGGATCAGTTATGTGTTAGTCTGGTTATGTTAATGCGGTAGCAAGTTTTGTCATGTTAATTTGTTTTCTCCAAATCACAAGTATTGTTTTTGGACTACTTGTCCCAATAATTCCAACCACTCTAGAAGTCTCATAAAAAGCAAGGGTATACGTTGGTGACCAACAAATGTCACACTTAGGATACCCGAAACAAAACAGGACAGACTAAGTCGCTAAAGAATGTAGCTACCTAATAAATTAATATTACTAAAAGTTAATTTATCTCAATTACAATGGAATCGGACGTATCTTCCTGTTCACATTCCGTGTCAATACAGAAGCATATTTGTATATATAGAGATGGCAATGCGAGACGATCGAAATGGAAGCGTACAAGTGGGGTGGAGATACCAACCCTCTAATTACATGATACATGCAGTAAGTAAGTCGACACATGAGATTATTATACACAAATCTGTGTCGGCGTGGCCTGCAATTGATGCATGCATGAGTTTGGTTAGTTAGTTGGTTTTGTGGTTCATGTTGTGTCAATGTAGAATTAAATTCTCCCAACCGGCCCCATTCCTATCCATTTGCTTTCTTTTATACTCCCTCCATCCTAAATATATTGTCACCACATAAAAAATAATTGTATCAAATAAAATGATCATTTTATATTTATATTTTATTTTACTCCATTTTTACCACTCACTCATAAAATTTAAAGAATAATAAATTGGGGGGTTAAAAATGAATAATGATAAAAATTTATATAAAATGAAGTTAGTAATCAAAGATAATTTTAATCTGTACAAAAAATAAAATAAAAGTGACAACAATATGTTTAGGACCGAGCAAGTATATGCTCGTAATCTCTACCAGCAAAAGTTAAGCTACAACCAACCCAACCCCACGTGTCTTGTTTTGCCATTCATATATTTTTTCTTAATTTTTTTTTATATTATTTATTTTTATTAAAAATTGAGTTAAATAAATATTAAATATTAAAATAATAAAATCAAATGATATAATTTTTTAAATATGAAAGGAGTATAATATGCTCTTATTAATTAACTAGGCATACATATAAATTACTGCTTCCAGGAAATCATATGAGTAATTAGCAGCCAGAGAATCATTTAGCAATTAGCCCTCTCTAAAAAAACTTACTCCCTCTCTCTTAAGTGTGTTTATATTTTTCTTTACAATTTACATAGGAGATGAATATAAATTAAAATAAATTATAAATTAAATACTGTAAAATAATTAAAGAAGATGGTAGATAGTATAAATGATAATGCAACGCAAATGATGATACAAAACCTGCTGAAAAAGAAGAAGGTAACATCTGGCCTTTTTGTTTTTATTTTGTCGCAAGTCGCAACCTTCCTGCTCCCTTTCGATTCCCATCCCACCCTCTAATTCATTCATTAGTCTATACTTTAATCGGTATTGGTAATGGGTGGTTCGAGTCATTTTTTAGGGTATATTTGTTTTCTTTTTATATATAAAATCTTTCTTTATTTTATTTTATTATAATTATTATATGTGTAGAGACATGTAAAAAAATAGAAATAAACTTATCTTAACAGAGGCATCCGTTAATATTTCTCAATTTCAGTTAATTACCATATTTAAATTTACATAATTAAAACTTTAAAGTATGATAGTAGCAGCAACTTGCAATGCATATACTCCTTCGTCACTGGAAAAATAGTTTGTTTCCTTTTTAACATTTAGTCTCTGTTGAAAAAGAAAATAAATGAGTATTTATAATTTTATGATATGCTTTTCTATAAATATATGAAAATATTTTTGTTATCAATTATTTATTAAGTAAAAAAAAAGTAGTATAATATAGACGTGGCAAAAAAGAAAAAGAAAAAAAAAAAAAAACCTTAAACTTTCTAATTTAACATAAATCCACCACTGAACTTTTTATATGAATGCATAAACCACTGAACTTTCTAATTTGTATCAATTTGGTCATGTAATATAAACAAAATATACTTGGTGTGTATTCCATTTATTGATGCTTAGATCATAAATTATGTATGAGTAGGATGCTGACTAGGTTTTGATTATGTTGAGTAAAAGCTAAAATCTCATCAAATTGGACAAAACTTCTGAATTGAGAAAATTAACATTCAGGGCTTGTATTAAAAACTGATTCAATCTAATACTTAATGAGAGTTAAGATTTTTAAAGATGAAAATGAAGTAGGTAAATTGGTACAGTTTTGAAAATTAAAGGGTTTATTTGAGTAGACAAAATATTTGATAATCGATTCATGATGACTTTGGCGGGAATAATGAAGAACGCTTACTTCTGTGGGGGGAGAAATGCATCAGATACTATGAATTACGCTTATTTTGTGAGTATGTTATTTATTGATATATTTATACTTATTTATTTATCATTCTGTCAATTGTTTTAGTTTCTCCTCCACAATTCTTTTAGAATCATACTACTCAATTGTATATGTCGGGGTTTCCTCTACCTTTTAATTTCTCCTTTCGTTGGTCGATTTCTTTTCTCATTGCCTCATGCTCCATCTACCCCAGCCAGATTTTCAGCTGCCAAGGCTTTCCCACTGCCGATCAGTTGCTTTTCCCGACGTGGCCTTCGCGATTATGTTGCGTCGATCCTGAGCTGCGAACTTGGAGGGCTGCTCGCCGCCGACCTAGATAGCGCCCGCAGATTGGCCTCTCTTCCGTTGTCGGTGCTTTTGTCGCGAGATTGGTGGAGTCTGCCTCCGACTTCTGGCGCGATGGCTCCTCACAAGGCGGCCTCCAGGATAGGGTTTGGCTTTATCGTTGCCGGCTGTGTTGGGCCCGGAACATGGTGGCGAATGATATAAACGATACGACCACGGGGTTTAGGACAGAGGCATGGCCATCATGTAGCAGGGGCTCGTCCTGCCCGACTCCATGAGGTTTTGAAGTTGGAGTGAGCTAGATTTTGAACCATCATGGCTTGCTCTGTCTTGCAATTTTTTGTTCACAGTTAGGTTTTTGTTTCTGAAATTTTGGTTGGTTTTTATTGTGGTGTTGTTTGGTCTCTTGATGGTTGGTTTTGACTCCGACGTGTTGACACGCTTCTTCTTTACGGACAACAGGTTTTCATCTTTTAGCATAGTTGTGGTGAAATAACATTTACTTAATTAGAGCCTATTTGGTGTGTCTTGGTAGAGATCGAAGACATATATTACTTCACATGACAGTTTGATGACAGTTTGTGCTGCTTTCAAGCCTTTGGGTGGTTTTGACGAGAATTTATTGTGTGGTACAATAAAGTGTTTTTGTTCTGTTGGGGTGTATTGTGTTTCTTCTTATGATTCATCTCTTTTTGTAGTCTCTTTGTTTTCTTTAGTCTCTTTTATACTTGGTGGCTTTTTGAACATTGTACAGGTTTGGCGCTTGGTTGTTAGTGATGCATGGTGACCATTGGTATAATTGATTGATTTCAAAAAGGCAACAAGAAACATAAATATTAACATGGTTGTGATTTGTGAAATGTAATATTGTATAGATACGTAAGTTTCTATCATGCACTAGATGTGGAGGGAAATTTAATTATATTCATATACATGTAGTGTAAGGAGAAGATTTAGTTACATATATATGTATATGGAAGGATTAAGATGGTGTTGGAATTGGTTCCTTTATGAGGTTGGGATGGAAATTGAATCATGATCTGAAATACAAGTTTGTGTGTCAAATTCAGAATCATAAACACATTCATATTCAAGGTCCTCAAACCCCCACAACTGTTCCTCTTCCTCATTCTCTGGCATCTTCCACCTCTCTTCACTTTTCTCCCCCCATCCCTCTACTAGCACTTCCAACACCTATTTTCAATGTGAAAAACAAAAACAAAAAACAAATTAGGTTGTGTTTAGTTGGGAAAAATACTTCATCGTTTGTTCCAATTTTCATTTAATTTCTAAGAAAAATAAATAACATTTTGATCTTCACTGTTCTAAAACTTGTTAAAAAGTGAAAGCTGTCTTCAAATGCAATAGGGCAATTCAATCAAAGAGCTCCAGACGAAAAATCACAGAATTTGTTGTCCAAAAAATATAACAAAAAAACTGACAAGAATTTAGGAGAAATTTTTTAACAAAATGTTAGTTTTTTGTTACTTTATTGCAAAAAGTGTCAGAAAAACACAACCATGTTTCGTTCCTCCATAAGACTTGCTTACGAACTCGGGAATCACAAATTTCTACCCAAATCGTGCCCAGAGAAGACAAAGAGGGAAGAATTAAAGAAACAGCAAGTGGTTCGAATCATATAAACAGTATCAAATACTAAAATAATTGCAATTTTGATTGAATCAAAATACTCATTCAGTCACTTTTTAATAGTTAAGTTTCTGTTTCAATATTTAATCTATATATTTTTATATTCAATATTTTGATATATAAATTTAAGTAACTTATATATATATGAGATAAATCAATATATTTACTTTTTGAAAATATTTTTTTAATAAAAAATTAAATAAAACAAAAATTTAAAAATTAAATATAACAACTAAATAGAAAGATAGAGAGTATAAGCTAGAAAGTTGAATGAGGTGGAAAGGCAGCTGTGGCAGCGCTGGGGGTTGAAGCCTTGGGGGTAAGGGTAAAGGTAAAGGATGATGGTATAATAAAATATTATTATTGTCATACTCTCATAATCCAATCACATTTCTTATTTATTCTTTTTCTTTATCTTTTCGTTTGATGGAAACTAATCATCTTTGTAATCACATGGGAAGCCATATTTGTTGTGGTGTGGTTTGTGGGGCTAAAAGATTATCGGTTTGTTAGGTGAAAGAGAACATCCTGTTAACTATTTGTTGTGATTTGTAGCTAAACCCCCCACCCCCCACATCAGCAATCACCACCACCAAATCTGAATTACTACTCTCTCCCTCTCATAAAAATTGTAATATTCTGTCTTTAATATTTAATTTATGATTTTTTTTTAATATATTGTTATATAATATTAAATAATTTATATGCATATATTAAATGAATGTGTCTAATTTTTAAATATATTTTTTAAAATTATTTTTAACAAATTTGTTTTTACTAAAAATTAAATCAAATACTAGGGAGGTAGTAGTACTCTTCACCACTCCACTGTTCAACATGTACAGCTCCAAAAGTCATGGCAGATAGCCTAAAAGACTCCACCACCTCCATCCCATTAATTAACTAGTTACTATTCCAAGATTAAAGCAAGTTTTTTTTAGTAGTGCGTGTATAAGTAAAAATGGCATTAATTATCACGAAAACAAAAAGTTGGCTAATTTATAACATCACACCTTCATGCATATTGTAAAAGTCATACCACAAAACCCCCATTGCTTACAAATCTAGTTATTGATTCCTTGTTACCTAAAAGCGGTAAAATTAAGGTTGATGAAGAATGTGTTGGTTTAGAAATGGTGGTTAGGTTAATTATGTGAAGAGGGAGGGGAGGGAGAATGTTAATTTATGAAGTATATACCTCTGTCATGGTGGGACGCCAAGTAGGAGATGCTCTTATGCAGAGAGAAGCGGCGAGTGCAAGCCTCTTCACCTGCGACTCCTCTTCAAAACCTCCAACAACAACCCTCGGATCGATCAAATTCTCAAGCTCCCCTCTTTTCAGAACCGGTTTCGCCTGATCATCATAGAAATTAAAGTTCCAAACTTTTTAATCAATGGATGCACGGTTGGGAAACCAAGGTTGGTTGATTGATTGATTAACACACGTTACGGATCAGAATATCTACTCGTAGTAATCTGGCACACAAAAAGAAAAAGGCACAAGCTTTATGGAGAAGATTGGAGTACGGGTACCCAAGTGTGAAGGCTTTGGTGAGCTGAATCAACGGCTCTTTTCCCAGAAATGATTTCCAGTAAGAACACCCCAAATGCAAACACATCCGTCTTCTCATCTACTATCCCGTGTAAATAGTACTCAGGCGCTAAATGCCTGTACAAAACAAACGTACCATTTCTGATGGAAGGATAAAAAGAAAAAGAAAAAGTTCTGATCTTGATGAATTGATGAGTACCCAAATGTTCCTTCGATTGGAGCAATGGAATGATGTGTCCATTGTGAAGGCAGCCACTTTGCCAGACCAAAATCTGAAATCTTTAACCACAAATTGATTGATTGATTGATTGATTCATCAGATATTAAGGAAGGCTCTGTTTAAAAGAGAAAATAATAATCAAGGAAATAAATTAGTGTAATTTACTTGAGGCTCAAAATCTGCAGTGAGGAGGATGTTTGAAGACTTGATGTCACGATGAATGATTCTCCTCTGGCACCCTTTGTGCAAGTAATGGAGACCACTTGCAGTCCCTATTGCAATTTTGTACCTCGTTTTCCACTCCATTGAAGGCAAGCTCGCATCTGAATGAACATGATCTTCAGAATCTGAAACCCAGAAAATGAAAGGAAGATACATACAGAGACGCACAAGAACTGACCATGAAGAAGAGAAGCTACGGTGCCTCTCCATGAGAAGCTGAAGATGAGATAGAGGCCATTGTCGATGCAGCAACCCAGAAGCGGCAACACATTGGGATGGCAGACATGCCCGATCGTCCCAATCTCCGTCAAGAAATCCTTCTCCTTCCTCTCGTCCGACGCCGCCTTCGCCAATCTCTTCACCGCAATCTCCGCCCCGTTCTTCAGAACCCCTCTGTACACCTCCGCGTACCCTCCCTTCCCCACCAGATTCTCTGCCATAATCAAGACGGTAACTTTCTCAAAAGGAGTCAAAAATGCAAATCCCATTACTGGAAACTAGCTCAAACCTGCGCTGAAATTCTGGGTGGCGTCTGAGATTTCCTCAAAGGTGAAGCATTTCCAGCTGGGTTTTGTTGTAACATGAACAGGGCTGAGACTCGCTTCGCTGCTGCTGTTATTATCGTCGTCGTCCAGGGAAGAATATGGGATGGGGAAATTGGCGTCAAAACTGCGTCTTTTGAAAGAAAACAGGCGTTTCAAACTGTTGCTTCTGATGTAATACTTCATTGCCGGTAAGTCGGGGAGGTGTGGTTCATGCAGATTGACGGAGGAGGAGGACAAAAAAGAAAAGGAGAAGCTTCAAGTTTCAATTAATGTTGGAAGCATTTCATTTGAAGAAAAGCCCAAAACAATGGCGCTTGTATTAAATGGCGATTCTGGAAAAGCACACATGATTTAAGTAGAGAGAGAGAGAGAGAGAAAGAGAAGGGAATCCAAAGGAGATGTTTGTCTGTTTTGATTGGTCCAAGGAAAAAGCAAACGTAACTCTCAATTCTGTCCTTATATCTTAGGAAATTGTGTTAATTGACCCCCCAACTTTGAAAATCTTTGCAATATAGAATTTCATCCAAGTCTAACACGTATGCATGGATCCTATCTCAATGTTTGAGTGTATTGTTATTTTATACAGCGATGGTATGGTATGGTATGGTATGGTTGTGTCCATAGGTGGTGCAAGTGCAACAATTCTGTTTAATAACAATTGAGACAAATAGAGTGTTTAATTTGCTCTAATCTTCCTTCCAGCTTCAATTGCCTTTCCATTATTACTAGCTCCCTCCCAAAAAATTAGAGACGTTTTTTATAAATTTTGACTCTAAACTATATAAATTATATGTAAATAGAAATTTAATATGTCTAGTTTTTGAATATTTATTTATTTAAAAAATTATTCTTAATGAAATTCTGAGTCCATCATAAATATAAAAGTTAAATATGACTAATTTTATGACATAGATAGAGTATATTTAATTATTATGTTTGATTAGGCATGGTTATTGTAAAGTTCTCACTTTTTCTAAATTCCAAAACACAAGACATCTGTAGATCCATCATTTTCCCATTATTTCAATAGTAAATTATTATTTTTTTAATTTATCTATTTACATATATCATATCCATTAATCAAATACATTTACTTCTTTTCCAAATTGTAGGAGTAATATTTTTCCCATTCACGGGTTGTTCTGTTCTGACTCAAGCGCCTGGGTAGACGTGCGAAACAGAAGAAACAAAACAAGGCCACCCTGACCCAGCCATTACAACTCTGCTGAGCTGAGCTACATAATCTTACATTGGGCTGGGCTCTATTTTTGTTTACTCTTTCGTTGCCCTTTTCCTAATCTTTTCTTTTTTCAGTCTCTTTTCTTGCTTCGCCTTCGTCATTTTTTTGAAACATTGTTATTTTATTAATATGTAAGTATTACTCCATCCATTCAAAAAATATTAAAACGTTTTTTTTTTTAATATTTAATTTATAATTTTATTTTTTTATTATTTTAAAATATAAATTTAAGATTTTTGTATACAAATAAAAATTTGATGTGTCTATTTTATAAACGTATTTTATTTACATTTTTTATACAATAGAATAATATAGATAAATTGAAGTCAAATAAATATCAAAAATCAAATGTTTCAATAATTTTGGGACGGAGGGAGTACAAAATAAACACTCGAGACAAGACTGAAAAGAAAAACTACTCTTACTCCCAACATTAAAGAAGACCCCAAGCAGAAGATAACTAGCAAGTTAAGTAAAAGAATACATAGATTTTGGTAGTTCTTACTTTGTCAATTAAGGCTCAAGTGCACTGAAAAAGTTATGATGGATAGAGCATTTAGATCAAGCACCCGATACCCCTAACATGGTATAAAGCAATTTGATATCGGTATGTCATGAAAGTGCGTTAGCAAAAAGTACCAAAAACCAACATGTACAATTCTAAAAGCAAATCCTAAATAATCACAAACGTAACAATAAAGCAAAATGCATGGGAAGAAAGCAAGACTCGGTAGTTCAAACACTATAAAACGATGCAGAACTAATAGGAGTCGTAAACCTTCTGATGGACCCCAGGCCGACTCTATACTCGGCAATACCCGTAAATAAGTCTTCATGTTGATTCGCGAGGTTGGATAGCCGCCAACCTCGCATTCTTCTCCTCCTGCTTCTTTCCCTTGACTCTTCCTCCTTACATCTTCTGCATGTCAATACTTTCTAAAATCCAGAAGTCCCCACACTTGAGTAAATTGACATGAAGTGCATAAAGAAAGACTAGCAATATATTATAGCTTTTCATTCTCTCTTCGAGACAACCGATACTCAGCAAATAGTTATCCATCCTGCACTAGGCAGATGCTTGCCACCATCCAACATCCAACAGTAGAGACAAACAAAACATGAGCAAACCATGGTGGAAATTTAGGGCTTCTAATTGGGAAAGAAAAGATAGCCCTACAACGATGCAGAAATCGCTCCCGGTCCTGCCAGAGCCAGCGGCCTCCCATGACCAGTGAAGACCAGGCCGCCGTATAACTCGGCCAAAACCGGAGCCGTGCCGCACTGGTTCTCGCGATCACCGTTGCCGCTGCCTCGCGATCATGCAGCTCCCGACGCAGCCACCGCCTAGCCTCATCGTCGCCGTCGTTAATTGGAACTGAGGCTTGCCTCCAAACTTCCCCGAATTGTCCAAAGTATAAAACTTGAATTCCAATAAAACAGAACCAAAACCAATATGGATTCCGTAGAGATATCAACGGATACAGATGAGTTGAATCTTAAAAAATCTTGAGCTTGATGTCGATGGTTGAGGTAGGCAAGCACGCTCAAGCATCTGGTCGTGAAGACTCCACAAAACCCTAGCAAAGCCATGCATTTTCTTCTTCTTGGACGGCGCCTTCACCATCTCTTTCTTTACAATGGATTTACTATTCTATCATTTGTAATTTTTTTATCTATTTAAAAAAACATATCAATTTTACTCGGATAAAACAAATAACGTAGGAATAATATTATTTTAAATTCATATTAAATAATAAGGAGTAAAATACAAAATAAAGCATTATAAAATGTTAAATGAATGCAAACTAACTTTTCCTTTAATACCAAAAAATGATCTTAAAAATAAAAGCCAGCCATCCACTTATAAAATTCCCAACAGTGGAAAAGAAGAAGAAACGGAAAGAAAAAAGAAAAAAAACAAACAAGAGACAGGTCGGTACTGTCTTCAAATTCCCAACGCTCGCTCTCAGTTCTCATCTCTAACATTTTCCGCCCAACTAAGCTTTTGACCTCACTCAATTCTCATTCCATCCCAAATATATGTCTCTGCAATATTGACATGCTGGGCTTTGAGTACCCACGAGAAGCGTCGTAATTGTGGCAACCAGCTGATGTGTTCAAACTCATCTGCTCCTGATCAAACCCGTTCAATGCTTCAGGGTTGGCGTTGATGGCACCGGTTCTCGAATTCCCATTGAAATCCACGCTATAAACAGTGGAATTATGGAGTGCAGGCGAGGTGTTCGACGAAATGCCGGCGGAGTTGAAGCCGACAATGTTGGAGTTGGACCAGTAACTACCAGATGGGTGTTGTTTGATAGGTGCGGTGGTGAAGGCGATAGTGGAGGTAGAGGGGAGGCGATCGGAGGGGGAATCCGGCGGGTTTTTGGTGATTCCACCGACGGGGAGAGTGGTGCTGGCAATAGTCTTGATGTCGTAGCGGGTCATGTCGAAGTTGGTGACAGCGTTTATTCCTCTGAATTTGATGGCTGCTATGTCGTACGCCTCCGCTGCTTCTTCTTGAGTACCTGAACATTAATTGGTCATCCCTCTCAATGCCACCAAATTTAGAAGATGTTTATGAAGATGAGTTGAATTGAAGTTTAAACTCACTGAAGGTGCCAAGGTAGAGGTCTTTGTTGCCAGCAACTCTGCCAATCCTAGCTTGCCATCGCCCATGTTGATGATGTCTAGTACCAGAAGTTTAGAAATTGTTACAGAAAGTGCAAACCTTTTTCCATTTCAGACAAACAGTGAACATAAAAAGAGACCCTTTGGTGTTTAGACTGTATGAA
>JBBYHH010004219.1:0-17169 GCA_038382905.1 Daphne laureola | reverse complement strand
AAAAATAATAATCTAAAGAGAATAAGAAACTTCCCAAATTGCTTGATTGTGAATCCGGTTGCAAGCAACGCATCATCATAAAATACAAATACTCGTACTAATATAAAATGATTGGTGCTATTCTCAACTGGCTCTTGGCAAGCAACATGAAAATTACAGTCTTGTTAACGCATCTTCAAGTCACTTCTTAAGTATATTTATATTTCTTTTTTATATATCAAATATTTTTTTATTTTATTTCATTATAATCAATACATGTCTAAAGAGATATAAAAAAAAAAAATTATTTTTAAAAATGTTGTTGGAGCACCCATTAACATTTCTTTAAGAAGAAAGAGCATCTATCTGGAACAAATTAAGGACCAACACTTTGTCATATAGGTAAAAGTGATCCTTCAAATTCGATCATGTAAATTGTCGCCAACCTCCGCTCCCATCCCCAAAAGAAAGGCAACCGATAGCGATGGTGATTTTATTTATGAAATAGAAACCCGCAGGCACCCGTGTGCCCTCTGGGATTCAACAAAACACCCTCATCGGACCAGACCAGACCAGACCAGAGAGCGACCCTTACCAAGGAACCCTCCTAGTCCGGCTGTCCCTTAACCTAAAATGATAACCAGCAGACCTCAAAATATCCCAGAATTAAACCAAACCCGACCCGTTCTGTTTTTCTCACATGGTGTGATTCTGACCTTGTTGTTCCAAAACAAAAGCGAATAATCAAAAAATGCGGTGGTGATTCTGTTTCTATACAAGAGGAGAAGTCATGTGATATCATTACCATGTGGTGTGGTGGCCAATAACCCCATGTGCTATGCTACTTGCTACTTTGTCATCCAAAGACCACCCCTAACATATCATGGACCTACATGCAACTTTTCACTCATCCCAAAAACTCTCACATGCCCAACCAAGTAACAATTAATCATAAGGAAAATGTTACATTACCAGCATTTGGATTTCAACCCAAACAGAGACTATTACTCCACAGATCCAAGAAGGTGGCGCATTTTGTTTTTAATATTTTTATAATATTTAATTTATAATTTATTTTTATAAATTTATAAATATATAAAATTAAATAATTAATATATTTTTTATAATTTATAATTTAAATTTTTTAAATATGTATATATATATTTTTTTTTTTAAATTACTATTTATCTTAATTAGATTTTAAATCAAACAATACAATTTGAAAGTGAAATCTTGTTGGACGGAGTAGTAGTAATTACCAATTTCGGAAGCAAAATCAATTTTTTAATAACTTCTTTAGATAACCAAGCATTTACAGCATAACAATTATGTATTTGGACATGATCTAGATCCAAATTTATACTACCAGAGCAGTTGTACTGCTCAGAAGGAAGCAACTAGAAGTAAAGGAGAGGAAAGAGAAGTGGTATAATTTTCCTAAAATACTCCATTTGGCTAACAATATCATCCTTAATTCGTAAGCAAAGGGGACTCCAAGGCAGTCTCATGAAATTGAAAATCAGAGAATGGATTACTTTGCTGGGGAGATGAGATGATTTATGAAAGAGGGCAGGAAAGCTTTTAACAGGAGATTATTTAGAGATGAGAAGAGATGTAAAATAGAGATTAACAGAAGTATCATCAAAGACAGAGAGGTAAATTAAGCATTGAGTTTAGCTAGTGCGGGTAGGAGGATGGGAGCCGGAGAGCAAATTGGCTAAAGCGGTCATAGCTCGGACCTGCATCTCAAGCGCGGCTATGTAGTCGGTAGCTTCTTCAAGTATCACCGGCAAGGGTTCCTTCCGGCAACCAGGAACCAATCGGCCGAGGGATCTGACTTTCCGGTGAACCGCCGGCATACCTTTTCCCTTCAACCGGTGAACGCTGAGTCTGGGCTTCTTGGAGCGGCTGTTATTCCCGACGGCAGGTGGAGGTCTCTGCCTCTTCCGCTTCCTGAATTTGAGCTTGAGACGGTTCGTGAGAATCGCTCTGCTCCATCTGGTCCGGCCCTTGGCGGCGGCGGCGAGGGCGTGGTCGGCGGCCTCACGGACGGCCCTGCCGCCGCGAGGGGCAGACGGGGATGGCGCGTTGAGACTGACCTGGCTCAGTGCCTGGATGAGATTGGAGGAGTAGATTCGTTGCTGATCGTCGGATTTCCATCGGGTATGAATTTGATGATCGTCTTGTTTGATCGGCGACGGTTTCTTCTTCCTTTTTCTAATTCTGATTCGATCGGAGTCAGAACTGGGGATTGGATTGGAGATGAGAGAGGCCATCAGATCGGAATGAATCTATCCGTCACCAGATTCGGTGCGATTCTTTTTTTCTTGGAGGAAGGAAGCAATTAAATCAATTGGGATTAAGAGATTAAGCAGAGGGAAGAGAGAGTGATTAGGGGAGTGGATCAAGAAAGAAAACGGAACGGAACGGAACGGAGTTGGTGTGGGTTTTTTTTATAAGGGGAAAAGGAAGGAACGGAGGCAGTTGAGTTGCGTTTGTGTTTGGGTTGGGATGGGAGGTTGAGAGAGAAATGGGAATGAATGAAAAATAAAGAGTCAATATCGTTATTTATTGCTTTCGGCTTTACTCAGTGCGCCGGCCTCCCCACTTTTGCCTTCAATAAACTAACCCAATTACCCCAATACTCCTCCAACTTCAACCGCATCCTACATTCATATCCTTATATTTATTTTACAACAGATGGTAAGTTTAGAATCCATTATTTATAGTACACGGTTTTGATTATTACACTCTTGATTGAGTAAACTAAAGCAGTAGAAAAAATAAATGGGGTACTATTATTGCAATGAAAAACTATATTGTATATAACTCTATGGCAACGCAAAAATGTAGGGGTCTATGTATAAAACAAGAAAAATTAAAGCCCCAATTAGAACAAAGAAAATACAACACACAAAAAGAAAGAAATAAAAAAACAACTTTTGGGTGTAATTCGCAGAAGACACAAAAAACAAAAAAAAGGAAGCCAAGTGAGTAATTGGTGTGGATGGCATGATGTGATTGGTGTGTACTGTTTATCAAATAATGATTATACCGAAAAATGTCTTATTTTATCTTTAAGTTTGTTCCTTTGATTCTTTTTTTCATTATCTTGAAAATTAGATTTTTTTTTTACCATTAATATTTTATCTTTGAACCATTTTTGATATCAAATTTATTTTTTAGACCCTTTTTATCATTGACACCATTAACGAAGGGAAGATCCTCAGAATATCCTATTACGGAGTATATTTTCATACTCAATTTTACCCCAAATTTTTTAAAAAGAAAATAATTAATCTTAAATTTGTATAAGTTACAATCTAAATCCAAAAAAATTAACCAAAAAGTAACCCGACGGCTATTTTACTCTAAAAAAACTCAGACATTAAGAGCAAAACAGAACAAAACAAAACACAGACAAGGAAGAAACCGTCAAAAATTATAGCAAAAATGAACGAAACTGTAAAATGTGAGAGAATTTATCTATTTTTTTAAACTGTAGGGTTTAACGTGGAATTAATTTAACAGTAGTCGAAAAAATGGACCCTAAACTATAATAATAGTGGTAAAAAAGAACTAATTTTCAAAATAATGACAAAAATGATCTAACGAGCAAATATTAAGATATAATTAGACCTTTTCCCAAGGATTATATGTGGACAAAATTATAAATTAAATACTCTAATGTTGTGTTCTTTCTCACAATTAAACAACAACAATTTAAATTTACACAATTCCTAAAAAAAATTCTTCTCTCATTTTTTAAATAGTTGTCATTTTTTTGTCAAAAGCTTCATGTCGAACACACCCTAAAATAGTCAAAACAAATACTTCATCCATCCCCAAAAAACATTACACATTCTTTTTATTGTTTTACAATATTTAATCTATAATTTATTTTTATCAATGTTTAGATATTTAAAGCTAAATAAATTATATGCATATCATAATTAGAAGTATAAAAAAATTAAATATATTTTTTCTGTATTTTTTAAAATATTTTATTTTTGTTAAAATTTGAGTCAAATATTAAAGTTTGAAACAATAAAAAGTATGTGTAATAGTTTTGGAGGATTGAGGGAGTAAATCAATTAATTGAGGACAAATGCAGTATTATTAACAAAGAAAAAAACATAATGCAAAAGAAAAATAAAAGTCGAGCTAGAAACATAAACGAAACAAACAAACTTCCTCACGCATGAGTAGAAATAAAACCTAACTAGAAGCTAAATATGGAGGCAGCCAAGGAAGGTCATTATGGAGGCAGCCAAGGAAGGTCGAATATTCAGAGGTATCCAGCTTTGGAGCAGTCATCCTAGAGATTACAGATCTATAATATGTGGACGACACCATATTTTTCGATCGATAAAAAAGTAAAAATCTATTAAATTTAATCTATTTTCTAAAAAAAATTCAATCAATTTATGGACTTAAAGTCAACCTTGATAAATCTTGCCTCTTTGATATTGGGATCAGTCCTGTGGTTGAGCAGTTCGCTAGTTTTGTGGGTTGCAGAGCGGGTACTATGGCTTTCGCATATCTCAGCTTGTCAGTGGGTGGAACTATGCAAAAATCAGAATCTTGGAAATTTCTCGGATAAACTGCAACAAAAGGTGGGCTTTTGGAAATGCAATAGTATCTCGATTAGTGACCGATGAACGGTATTGAAATTTTTTTGCGGAAGCCTCTGAAATGCAATAGTATCTCGATTGGTGGCCGATGAACGGTATTGAAATCTATTTTGGGAAGCCTCCCCTGTATTACTTCTTTGCGTTTCGTGCTCCTGAAAAAGTCACCAAAGCCCTTAAGAGCTTTCGTCATAATTTCTTCTGCGGGAGAACAATGGGAAAAGAAAAATTGCTTAGATCTCGTGGGATAAAATTTTGGGGGGTTGGGAGAAAGGAGGCTTAGATGTGGGTAGTTTATATGCAAATAACAAAGCCCTAGTACGGAAATGGTGCTATAGGTTTAGGTTGGAGGAGGGTTATGTTTGGGTAAGGGTCATTAAGGCCGTCCATGGTGTTTATGGAGGTTTCAATAGTGCTAGCTGCCATTATGCTAGTGGAGTTTGGGGGGCATTCTCAAAGTTGGATGAAATTTAAAGAAGAAAGGGGTTGTCTTGTCAGATGCATTTAGTAGTTGTAACACTCGTTTCTGAGGTGACTTGTGGGGAGGGGAAATGCCTAAAAGATAAATTTCCTAGACTAACAGCTCTTGAGTCGGATATTAGGTGTATAGTATGAGAAAGAGGAATTTGGCGAGTTGGAGTTTGGAAGTGGGTATGGCGGTGGAGTAGGCCACTAGAGGTATGACTATATCTGAGTTTGTTGAATTATCAGGCTTGTTGGATCAACTTTCTCTTACTGTCAAATCTCTAGACACTTGGAGTTGGCACTAGGAGCAATCCGACATGTTCACAGTTTCGTCACTCAACAAGCGTATTGATGTTGTCGCACTAAACCAAGCTGTTGTTGACGAAGGAACCCCATGGAACTCGTGGATCCCGATCAAAATTAACATTTTTGTGTGACGTGCGGCTTGCTTCCCAGGACTGTCTTCCTTCAAAAGTCCAGCTATCCAGACGTGGTGTCCAACTTGACAGCTTAGGATGTTCCTCGTGAAACTGTAGCCATCAGCAAATTGTCCACATCCTCTCCTCGTGTACAACGGCCTTTTCTTTGTGACCCAAGGTATTTCAATGGTGTCAAGTCGGAGGAACTTCTAGTAGAAACTTGGGATCATTAACAACTCTCTAACTCGTAGCGTAAGGGATGGTGAGTTATCCACTCTATCACGGCTTGGACTCTTTGGTCAAGGCGGAACTCAACGATTTTCAATCCTGCAACAACGCAAGTGTGTTCAAGATTCTCCGACATTTAGATCATCTTGTACAACATTCTCTGAAATTTAGCTCATCTGTTTTCTGTGGATCTCCAACAAGTTCACGAAGACTAAATTTTCTTGGTCAGTATGAATGCTAAATCGGATTGAGGCAATAAGAAACTTCTAATTTAGCTCATCTCTTTTCTGTGGATCTCCAACAAAACAAGCAGGGATTGTACCCTGGTAACTACTAATGCTCTTTCCAAGATACGAGCATGACACGACCTATAGTTCCAAAAGATTAGTGAACCAAAAAATTTAAAACTTAAAAACAAGTACAAGGACCCAATAAAAGAGTTCCCACAAAAAATAAAATCGGTTCTCAGACAGACATAAGCACATAGATAACCAAAGACACAACTCCTCAGATGGCTTTGTTAATTGTAGATCATTTCATAAAACCATAAGTTTTGAAGCAAGCTTTTGTCCGCAACATTCTCAAGACTAATCGAGGCTACCATCCTCGTTCACTGAAGCCACGTTGTGCGGGCCCGAAAGAGCCTATTCCCTGCAAAGAAGCTTGGAAAGAAAATACAATCACCACATCATATCTGGATGAGCCACATTCAAAGCCATCTACACACTAATATCCACTGAGTAATCCGAGTCCTTAATAAAATATGAATGGCTAGGACGGGCTGTAGAACCCAACCATTCGTTACCTGAAACCTCATGGAGTCAGGCAGGGAGCATTGTCGCTCCCTCCCGGTCCCTGCACTTGGTCCTGTACAACGTCGATGCCAACCCTCACACGAGCTAATGTCATCCAGCTCCAATTCCTTCTTACACTAACCACATGATACCAATAATTTCCCACACCCTCCCATGATGTTAGCCAAATTAATCGCACCGAGAGAAAACCCAAAAAGAAGCCAACACCCTTGATTCCTCCGCTAACTTCTCCTGCGAAGAGAGCATGCCAGAAACGACGGCCGCACCGGAAAGCCCATGGCCAAAGCCGGAAACAGAGGCTTGGGATGCCACCAATAAAATAGACCCGAGACCGGCAGCCACCGCAAACAAACTGGACCCCTTCAATTCACGAGCCAACAGTAAAGCATGGTGTTGGAGCCGCCGCCATGGGATCAAAAAGAAGATAAAACCTTTCTTCAGTCCGACGCGAAAACAACCGGTGCGCCAGAAAATTTGAGCCGGTGGTGCCAGGCGAACGAAAAAATGGACCAAAACCTGTGACTGTCGCAAGGACCAAACCTTCACTCCTCTCGCCGATGAGAAACAAGCCAGCCGGAGGGACTCGCGATGGCGCTGCACAATGATCAAGACAAGGATGACGGCTAGTCTCCTAAACCCTAACATAACACGGATCTTTAACTTTGTATCCAACCATTTTGTTTTTAAAGTGTGTAAACTTTTAATTCTCTTATCTCCACCTTGGAGGTACAACTTCTCTTCTCCCTCTTAATACTTCATCCGTCTCAGAATTATTGAAACGTTTCTTTACTGTTTTCACAGTATTTAATCTATGATTTATTTTTATGAAATTATAGACGTGTGAAGTTAAATAATTCATATGTTTCTCATATTATTTTTTTAAAAGGCTTATTTTTTCAATTTTACTTGGATCGAACTTTATTGGGTATCTTCGAGGGACAACTCTCTCATCAGTGTTTTCTCCGTACACAAGTCTCGAACTCGAGACCTTGCTTAAGGAAGGATGAGTCTCTTACCACTTAACCTCAATAACTGTTGGTATGTTTATCATAATTTGCAATCTAATGTACTGTATATGGTTTAAATTGAGTGCTTGATATGGGTCACTTTTACTACAATTCCCTTTGTTCCATTTTTCTTAGGTCATTGCTCTAATTTTTTTTTTTTATCACATCCAACTTGAATGATTTCTACATTGGATTTTCTTTTCTTTTCTTTTCTCTACAATATTTTTGTATTATCATGATAATTCTTTTTATGATTGAAGTATATATGACTAATAGTGAAATTCATGTTAAATTTTAAATGTCTCATACAATCTTACTTTCTCCCAAGAAAAAGCTACAAATATACAATTAATTTTGGAAAAATGGAATAGAATATTTTCGGTGCAACATTAACATTCTACTTTTTTTTTTTAGTTATTAAGTTACCATTCTAGTTAGTTATAGCAATTCTCCCATCATTCTCCAGCTTCGGAGTATTTCAATACTCCGTTAATTAATCTGTTTAATATGACACATGTTATCTTTTCCATTTTTCTCCTAGTCAAGTTTAAGGTTGTGTTCTTTATAGAAAAAAAATTGAAACAATCTAACATATTTTTGAATTTTGTAGGAGAGAGTTAGAGAGTAAATTTAAAGGGAAAATTCAAAAACATACTCCCTATTTCAAAATTATTAAAACATTTTTTTATTGGACTGTTCTAAAATTATTAAAATATTTTTCCCGTTTAATAATCTTTTATATATAAATTTACCTAACTATCCATATATCCTTCTCTTTCACCTATCAAATCAACACAAAACTAACTCCTTATAAAATAACCTACTCAATCAATATATTTTAATAATAATAAAATATAAAAAGTATTATTTTTTTATTAAAAATTTATAAACAGCGGTGAAATAACACATCCTAAATAGAAAACATTTGGTCATTTGGGGACCAAATCTTGGATTTACTGACATATAAGTTCCAGTTGAAGAAGAGGTGACGGACAACTATCACTGCCAAATCACCGGTACCCCTCTAACTTTCATGTCCATTCCTCAACCTCTACGTTGTGGTTAAGGCTGAAAGTCGATTCGGGTCAGGGAGTTCGGGTTCGGGTTAGCTTGAATCCGAAAATCTGAAATACCTATATTTGGGTCCGAATCCAACCCAAACATTAAATCGGATCGGGTCAACCTGAACCCAAAAATTTCGGGTTCTGGTCGGGTTGATCTGAAAACCCAAAAGTATCCTGTGTCCAGACCAAAAAATGCAGAACTTAACACCTGAAGGTATCAGGAACAGAGGAAGGCCATCGACCAAGGTTACCAGTAGTCCACTATCCACTAGCGACAGCAAGACCAGCAGCCAACAAGGCGACGCGCGAGGCAAGTGCAGGAGCAGCAGCCAACAGCTTCGGTCCGTCAAGGCGTCAACGGTGACTCGCCGATGGAGCTGAAGACTGAAGTGGCTGGTGGTCTGATGGAAGTTGAAGATGAATCCGAATCGGGAGTTGGAGGAGAGCCGAATCATGACTTGGGGTTAGGGATTTCGATTCATGAATCGTGAACTGGTGGTGAGTGACAATTCGTGAATCGTGAATGGTGGCTGGTGGAGTTTCGGGCTGGTGGACACTGGGTGGGGCTGGTGGAGTTTCGGGCTTAGCTGGGTGGGCTGGGCCTGGGTGGGATGCGTGGGTTGAAGAAATAACAATTTCGGGCGGGTCGGGTTTTCATCAGATTTTTTGGTTAAACCCGACCCGAACCCGAAAAGACCCAAAATTTCGGGTTCAGGTTACAAAAGGTTGTTTTACCCCCTAACCCGACCCAAATCCACAAATTCGGGTTCGGGTTTGGGTCGGGTTTCGGGTTTTTGTGACACCCCTAAGCAAGGCCCATAATTCGGCCAACACTTAAGTGAATTTTTGAATTGGACTTTTTGGCCCAATTTTTTTAAAATGATCATTTTATCCACTGAAACCAATTTTGATAAAAAGTCCCGGGATTTACAAAACGTTCCAAATTAGTAAAATCTCGTAAAATGAGCTTCAAATAAATTCTTAGGTCATGAGAATTATCAGAAACATGTTCATTTATCTCATTTAGCTACTAACACCATTTGTTAGTGCTATGTGGCATCATCTCACTAACTCCTTACTTTAATCTCATGCTTACACATGCTCTCCACTAACATTTATAATTACTTGACTTTTATCTTTTCCCTACATCAAAATTCAAAATTACCATTATCCTTAATGGATATTCCCGTCAAATTTCTGAAATGACCATTTTACCTTCCCGAGGTGAATTTTGGTAAAGTGGTTCAAAACCCAAATTTAATTCCACTGATGTTAGATACCTCAGAAATAATCCTCAATTCAATTCCTAGGATATGAGAACATCAGAAAATATATCCCGCACGCTTCAAAATAAAATCCCAGAAATTAAAAATTTTGCCCTCCGGTAATTTTCTCAAATTTCCACCATTTTTCCGATGGTGGCTGTAACACATTACACCCGTAAATCTCACATAATCCTTCATTTTCCTTAGAGATCTCCTCTCTCTTAGGTTCAATCCCTCTTTTTAGCCGCGATACTACGATAAGACATTGCTAGGGCTATGAGAGCTGCTAAAAATTTATTTGATCACTAATTGTTAGATTTGTGCACCATCACAATCAATCACACAAAACCCCAGCTATCAAATTGGCGTTGTTACAGGGGATAGGCAATTTATAGGATTATCAAGATGTGTGTCACGATGGATGATCATCTCGAGCATGATCATAGGAGACAATGATGACCTTTGTCTGAGCTCTTTGCTCCAACACTACATGATCTAGGAATTTTCTAAGTGGGTATCTAATACTTGTACTCTAAGTTTGGTCTATTCAGAATGATAGTTATGGTCAGACACATCAAAACCGGGTCTTGGCTTAATTCCCTCTTCTAAATGCAAGCTTAAAGTACAAGTATGCGTTTAATCGCACCTTAAGGTGGTTGAGCCCGAAATGATACTTACACATGTTTTCGGCTACATGGTATTCATGGTGGATAGTCCCTCTCGTAGGATCCTACCTTAAGAATTCAGGCACTCACTCTCACATAACTTAAATATTGGTGCAAAGACATAAAGGAACATAAGAAAAGAAAAACAACACAAAAAAAAGGAGCAAGTGAATAAGTGAATAAAAAGTGTTGAGTA
Organism: Daphne laureola; assembly: GCA_038382905.1. Taxonomy (NCBI): domain Eukaryota; kingdom Viridiplantae; phylum Streptophyta; class Magnoliopsida; order Malvales; family Thymelaeaceae; genus Daphne; species Daphne laureola. The sequence goes on along the minus strand of JBBYHH010004219.1, from coordinate 6,435 downwards.
ATGGGCAACCCACATTCACTGGCTAAATCTCGGGGCTCAATGAAGTTTATTGACGTAGGAGTCAATTCCTTCCTTAGAAGTAATAGGTGTTTGAAAATCAATGTACTTCTTTGATTTGCACTATGCATGCATGTTAAACAACTCTTCACATGTGGTTCACTTGCGCATTTTACGAGCCATGGATTTTTCATTAGAATGAGTGAAGCTTTTTTTAACGTGCTTATTCTTAGTTTGCACACTCACGCTGATCCTATTTATTTGCCCACATCAAAAAGATTGTTTTCTGTAAATATTGTTGGTGGTTAAGTTAGAAATCTTTATTTCCCATTTTCCTAAGTGTTGTTGTTGCTCGGGACTAGCAACGGTATGGGTTTGGGGATGTGATGAGTGTGCAAACACTCACATATTTCCAGGGTGTTTAAGACACAATTCTTATCATTTATGCTTATTTTATCATGACTTTAATGCATTTTACCTATATTGCTTATCTCTTACAAGATGAACATCTTTGAGGTGAAATTGCACTTAGAAGAGCTATATTGGAGAATTTGAGTCCAAGAGAAGAGTTGAGGGTACCAGATTGCACAAATTGAGGAGTTGGAGAGCCAAAGGAAATGACATGAGGCGCCACTTCAAGGCGCTAGTCTGGCGGCTCAAAGTGGCGGCACTAATACACAAGGTGAAACCTCTAGGTGTGGGAAGTGGCGCCATGAACAAACCCAGGCGCAAGGCCAAGGCGCGTCAACTTGCGCTTTCAAAGAACCCTGGAGCAAGTACTTGCGCCTCTAAGGCGCATCAAACTAGTGCCTTGTGTTGATCAGGTGTAAGTCCCGGGCATGAGTTACAGGCACAAGTTTCGGGCTCCTTCCAAGGCGTAGCACAAGTCCTAGGCCCAACTCATGCGCCTCATACACCCGCCTCCAATCTTCTCTCTCCTGACAGTTTTGCATTCTTATCCGAATTTAGGGGCTAGTTAAAGACCAGTTTACCCGTGTTTTAGAAACCTAACATGACCAAAGTATTTAGGGTCATTTAGGACATTTGTGAACTACTATATATACGTTTTAAGGTCATTCAATTTAGAAGGTTAGAATAGTTACGAATTTGTGAGAGTTTTTTGGAGCTCCTTATTGGGAGATCATGGGTTTTCCGCATGTTCAAACATATCCGTGTGATCTCTAAACTTATCTCTTAATTTATGATTATGTTTTGCTTTATCTGCATGTTAATTTCTGTTAGTAGCATGTTTATTAGTGAGTAGTTAATTAGTTTCTCTTAGGGTTAGCTTACCTATGGGGTAACTTATGATTGGCATGCCTTTGCTTGTGTAGATGCTAATTTCTTGCACTATATCTGTAGTATGCATGTAGGCAGATCCCCTACATTTACATACCACCTAGTGTTCTATGGAATGTCCAAGAGGGCTTTCATCGACAAAGACTTAGGGAAATTAGTTGATAGATGTACCGAGAGTCTGAAAGGACATTGGTAATTCTGTTGGTGTGTATGATTGGAGCTTAAAACCTCTGGAATCAATCTCTTTAATGCACAAGAGTGGTTAAAGAGTACTCCCCTTGAGAGTCTGAGTGTTATTCTGAGAGGGAGATACTCCAATCTTTGAATCTCACCTCTACGCATTGCTTGATAAACTGGGAGTTTGAGAGAACCCTAGAATTCAATAGGTAGTTATAACTTGGTACAATATTCCTCGAAAGATCTTCGTTAGAGCATGAGATTGCCCAATAGAATCTTTAGTTGATAGGTGAGACGGTATTCTGAGAGGAAACCGATCCGATTACTGAAGTTTACGTTTTATGAAGCATGTTAGTTATAGGAAATCCCCGACATGGTGAATGCTGCCCTAAGATAGTCTTTCGTTAGTGATCACATCGTATTCTCATCACCTTGACTATTGTACTCTTTTGTTACCTAAACTTTAACCACACTTCGTCATCATCATTCTCAACCACTTTTGCAACCCATCTCCATCAAACCAGTAAATCTCATACAATCCTTGATTTTCCCTAGAGAACTCCACTCTCTTGGGTTTGATCCCTCTTTTGAGCTGTGATACTACGATAAAACACTGCTAGGGCCATTAGAGGTGTTACAAATTTATTTGATTGCTAATTGTTAGATTTATGCACCATCACAATTAGTCACATACAAAACCCCATCTATCAAACACTATATAGGATGTTGATAGCTTTGACATTGAGTGTGCAGATCTGATCATCCTCTCTGCCATATTCAGTGAACTCTTTAGGAATTCCAACTCCTTCATCATTCTTCTTTGTGAGGATTTGGTTTCCTGTGATGATGCATCTCCAGATAGCAAAGTCAATGGATTAGATGTGAATCCTAATCTTGTTCTTCCACCAGTTGAAATATGTAGCATCAAAGAGTGGAGGATTGGTTTTGCTATGTCCTTTATACATAGATATTCAAGCCATCTGATCTTGACTTTAAATCGTAAGGTTCTTGAAAAGCAACCTGCTCTGTTACAAATTGAAGACCCAGAAATGGTGACGTTAACACTTTTGCATGTGATAGGTGTAATTGAAGTACAATTAAAGCACTCAACAGTCAAATACATTTATAAACATATCATTTAGCCATAACAATGTCAATCGTAGTTAATGGCTCAGAATAAGGGATCGAACCCAAGAGAATCGGAGCGTTTAAGTTATTAATGTGTATTATGTGCAACTAATCTAGTATGTATGCAATATGGACAGCAAGGAAGATGATACGTGCTAGAGACCAACCTAGGACATTGGTAATTTTTCAGATTATTTTATTCGAGGACCGGATTCTGTAGTATCGGGACTTCATTTTGAACGTGCGGGGCACATTTTCTATTAACTATCATGTCTCGGGACTTCATTTGAGACTCAGTTCCATGGGATTTGACATTTTGGATTTGGTACATGAATGCCGGGCCATTTTACCAAATTTCAGTTTCAGGGGCAAAATGGTCATTTTAAAAAATTAGACAAAATGAGAATTATGTTGGACACATAACTTTTGCCACTATTAATGAGATTTAAGGATGAATAATATTGTTAAGATATTAGAAAGGATAATTCAGAGAAAAGTAAGAAAAGAAAGTATTACTCCCTCCGTCCCATAATCTTTGCACCCTTTGATTTTGCACGCAGATTAATAAAAGTTGTTGAGTGGTACGTAATTCCCAAATATACCCTTACCTCAAACCTCTTTCATCATGTGGTTCAAATCAAGTTTATACAGAGCATCGTTCTCGACACAACCTCTATCCCGACCCTAGCTTCGATCGAAACTTTCAAGTCGGAGATCGGAGATATTGGATGGACTGCTCGGAAAAGCTTCACCAGAAAATGATTTGATTTTTTTTTACAGAAAATCATTGACTAAACAGATGAAGATCTCTCATAAAAAAAAATAGAGGAAGAGTCCGATCGATTTGATTCGGAGGAAGAGGAACACTACTAAAAAATTCCTGAAGAAAAACATAGTTGATCTACTCTTTGATTTCAGACCTTGCTTCCGCCGTGAAAGGATGATGGTCGGAAAGAGGTATCACGGCGACGACGAACATCCTCACCATCGATGACCAAGCATCCAGCAAAGCTTTTTTTATGGGATTGTCATCAGAAGAATCACCGTCTTTATCAGCAAGCATAAATGACTAACACAAATATTAGAGCGGTAGATTTTGTCAAATAAATCCAGAGAAAGCAGAACTAGTTTGGGGAAAAAAACTGAAAAGGAAATGATAAGTTTGGTAGAGAACTAGGTTGAGACGGTAGTGGGAGGAGAGACGGTGTTAGAGAGAGGATTTTTTTTTTTTTGTGATATTGTTATAATTAAATAACTTACAAATGAAAAGAGAGTTGAAGGGTAGAATGGTAAGTTTGGTAGATAAAACTTTCCTCATTAGGAAATGGTGCAATCTTCATGGGACATCCCAAAATGGTATATGGTGCAATGTTTATCGGACGGAGGGAGTATATGATATGTGAGTGGATTACACATGTCACTAATGTGGTAAAATAAGGAAATATATATTTGTGGTAGGAAATATTGATGGAGAGATAAGGTGGGATATTTTTTTTATGATTGGGATTTAATTAAAGGAAAAGAAACATGAGGTAGTAAAAAAAGAAGAGAGAAAAAGGAAGATATTTACATAAGTGATAAAATTAGAAAGAAAAGAAGAGAAAGAAGAAAAACGTATGATCTTCGTCTTCTTTCCTCCCTCCATGGCCGAACCTTCATGCTTCTTCATGGGCAAAGGGTGCCTCATCCATTTCTTCCATTTTTTCTTGAGGAAAAGCTTGATTCATGGCCAAAGTGTTGAGGTAAGAATCTTTCTCCATGTGTTCTTCATTTCAAGCCTTATTTTGAGCATTTTGGTGAGCTAGGGGTTGGAGCCCATTCTTGAATCATGAAGAATAGCATGAAATTGAGTTTCCAAGTTATTGTATGGATGCTTAACAACACTTTTTATCCTTGGAACTTCATCTCTTCTTCCTTCCTTCATATCCGATTTCATCATCTTGTGTTTATGGCATTTTTTGTGATTTCTTGATTTGATGAAGATGAGATGAAATTGTGATGCTAAAGTGTTGTGAGGATGTTTAGTAGCTCAATTATTGCTTGGATTCATCTTGGAAATTCCTCCTTTGTGTGTTCTTGTTTATGGCCGATTTTCAAGGGGAAAATTTAAGGATGTGGTTTTTGTGGAAATTGTGGAATTGTGTTGAATTGGTGATCGAATTGAGCTTCTGAATCGATATGAGGATGATTGGATCATTCTCCTTTGATATGCATGTGTTGGCCGAATTTATGAGTAATGATCCAAGATTGATATTCTTTGTGAAATGTTGGATTTGAGTTAAATTAGGAATGAAATTGAGTTCCTAAACAAGTATGTGGATTTTTTACAACATTTCACTTGGTTTGTCTCTTGTTCACCATTTGGCCGAAATTGTTAGTGATGAGCAAAGGTGTATATTTTTTGAGGAATGGTGGTTTTGGGTTATCGGATCCGCTGCACCAAATGGGCCTCCGTATGATGTCATTCCCCTCTCCGCCCCACTCTGTTGCTTCCGTCTGTTGAGGGGGTGACAAGATCTACAGCCTAGGACCTCAAGAATCCTTGAGTGAGGCACACATCATCTTCCCTTCTCACCCGACATGCATTTTGATATATAGGGACTCGGGGAGGCAACAATGAAATTCCCATATGGAAAAATATTCTGGTCTCGTGCTGGTGTAGCACAGTACTTGTGAGTATGACCAAGGCAGCCACATATAAAGAAAAAATGTTGTAGCCTCTCATATTTGAGTTGTATCGTCATTGGATTGCCTCTCATGCTTAACATAACACCTCTCACTAGTGGCTTCCTGACATTTATCGCAACTTGAACCCGAACATACCTACCGCCCAAATCCTTCCCTTCACGTTGTCCAATTTGTACCAGTTGACCCACTTGTCTTCCCAATCTAGATATCACATTTTCCTTCAAAGCACCCACTGGCAGATCATACATTCGGACCCAGAAAACTGTCGAGTTCAATTCCTTTGACCGTGGCTGATCTGTAACCGAAATCTCTTCAAGCAGAAAAACATGATTGTCAAACGTCCATGGTCGGCCTTCTAAAGCTCTATCAATGTCTGCCTAGAAATGGAAGGTGAATAAAAATTTATTATCATCCACTATCTCAGACACCATCCCTTCCACCGGCCTCCACAATGTCATCATCATATTGAAGAGTGCAAAGTTACTGAATAGGCGATTTTTCCATAGTGTTCCCAACAGGAAAAAGTTTTCCCCATCCACTACTTGTGTTTCCTCCTCCTCATCAACGATCACGACTTTCTCCAACTCGGATAGGCCAAATTTGCTCCAGGCCTTCGTTAGTTTGTCCATGATCTGTCCCGAGATCAATCTCTATAAAATTAGAATTGCCCCTATTCTCCTTGATCACCACTGAAAACCTGACTAAAAGACACAACTCCGATCAATAGCCGGACAACCCCTATTGCAAGTTTTGTCAAACCCTAGCAGACCGCACCCTAGGCGAAAACCCTAGACTTAATTATCAATGTTCTTAATATGTCTTAATTTGAAAACTTAAGCACATGCTTTACGTGGAATAGAACTAAATAGAAAAGAAAATGATGCACCTAAGGAAACATAAATATTGGATTTCTATATAGTTTTTTTTTTATTTTCTGGCATAACTAGAATAAATTACTTTAGATATTTTCGTTGCACCCACATTTTGATCCGATCTTCACTAACTGAAACATCTTAGAGTTTGTTCTTTCTTTTTTTTTTATTATATATATATATTCAATGAATATTCCATTTAATATATATATATATATATATATATATATATATATATTTATGAAGTTTCTTTACAGATAAAAAATAATAAATA
>JBBYHH010004108.1:0-17169 GCA_038382905.1 Daphne laureola | reverse complement strand
GAGAATGTTACAGTCACCGCGGATGGATGGTGACTTTCCGATATAGTTTGACCGAAGGTCAAATTTTGCAATCGCCGAGACTTTGTTTTTAAAATGTGCGGGACACAATTTTTGTTAATTCTCATGTTCCAGGAAATTGTTTGAGGTCCATTTCTGCGGGATTTCACAATTTGGTATTAGTACGTGAGTCTCGTGCCATTTTATCAAATTTTAGTTTTAGGGACAAAATGATCATTTTGAAAAATTGGAGGAAAATGGACATTAATTTAGAGATGAGTGTGGCACCAAATTGAGAAGTGGAAGAAGAGATAAGATTAAGGAATTATTATTATATATATATATATATATATATATATGTAACCTAAGTGGGTTACATGTGTCACATGTTGATTAAAGAAGAAGAAAGTGGGATTATGTCATCATGCACTAATATATGTGTTAGTAATTAAAAAAGAGATGAAATGAAACAAAATTAAATAAAAAGAAAGAATAAATCGGCTAGAAAGAGAGAAATAGAAGAGGGAAACAAAAATTTGGCTAAGTTAAGAAAAGAAAGGATATTAGAGAAAAAGAGAAGATATTTTGTTAAAGTCTTCTTCTTTCTTCTTCTCTCTTCCTTAGCAGGCAATTCTTCTTTCTTCCTGGCCATTTTTGTTTCTTCATCTCCTTCACAAGAGCTCTTCATCTCCTTCATCTCTACATCAATTCATCAAGAAATCTTTAAGAAATTAAGAACGTAAGGTGAGTTTGATGTGAGATTCTTGTTAGAAACAAGGTTGGATGAAGTTAAAGCTTGTTTCATTTCTTCCTCTCTTAGGCCGGTTTTGAAGGTGGTTGTGGGCAAGTGTTCTTCATCATTTTTCTTCAAGATTTTTATAAGGTAAGCATGAATTTCAAGTATCTTAAAGTGGTATCAGAGCCAGGGTTGTGCAGGGTCCATGTGCCAGTGAGGGCGCTGGCTCCCTAGACGGGGAGTGGATGATAGATTTCATCCCACATGGAGTGGTTAAGTGAGAAATCACCTCCTTATACAGGATGGTTCCTCCTTAACCCACAAGATGCATTTTACCTGTATGGTACAGGTAAAAGCAAAACCGTGCGGGATGGGCCCAAAGCGGATAATATCTTGCTCCTTCATACGGTCTGTTACAAGTGGGATCAGAGCCAGGGTTCTGCAGGGTCCATGTGTGACCAGCGAGGGCGCTGGACCCCTATGGGGGGAGGATGAATGGTTCGTCCCATATGGAGTGGTTAAGTGAGAAATCACCTCCTTATATAGGATGGTTCCTCCTTAACCCAAAAGACGCGTTTTACCTGTATGGTGCAAGTAAAAGAAAATCCATGCGGGATGGGCCCAAAGCAGACAATATCTTGGTCCTGCACACGGTCTGTTACAAGTCTCATTTTCATATGTTGGCTAAAATTAAAGTGTGATGTGGAAATTGGTGTTTAATGATGGTTGATCATTTCTGAGATGGGAATTGAGTTCATTTGTGTAATATGGATGCTTGATAGCATTCTTTATCATTGGTCTTTTTGTACATGAGTTGACCGATTTTGATAAGCTTGAGTTAAGCTACTTTTAGATTGGATATTGATCAATGATCTGTGTATTGTGTTCCTTGTTGTTGTGTGGTTGTTCAGCTGGGTTCTCTATGGATGGGCTTTGTGAAAGTGCAGTCGGAATGCTACCGGATTTGGTTGCCTTCGGGAAAGTACAACACTTTTGCAATATGTGACGTAAAGGTTTACTTTCTTTATAGGCATTCTGGGGTTCTGGTATGCATATTGGGTTAGTTGAGGCTAGTTCCCGGGTCAAGGGTGGGGCCCGGTAACCCCCGGGACTCGTCACATGGTAAGGTTAGCGGTATGCAGATTCAAGCTGAGCAGGCTTCTTTCTTGTTCATGGTGATGCTAAATGCATCGGTCTAAGTTAACCAATTATGTGCTTTCTACAATCCTAGATGCATTCGGTCTATGGTAGACCAATTATGAGATTTTGTGATTCTAGATGCATCGGCCTAAGTTGACTAACTATGTGATTTTATAATGCTAGATGCATCGATCATAGATTGACCTTACGAAAGTTTATAGGGGAACCATGGCCCCTCACTAGTACCATGCACATGTAAGTTTTCAAACCCTGTGTTGTGTTATGAAAGTCTTTGGGGGCTATCGTATCTGTGATGTCATTCGGAGAGACGTATTCTGTGAGACTGTCTGACTGGACGTTTATGTTTTTGTCCGTAGGGACATCTGTATTTGCATATCATAATGATTTTCATATCATTATTCATGTGTTATATATGTTATATAGGTTGTTATTACATGGTATACTAAGCCTCTATGCAGATTGTGTTTTTGAACCATCACCCTTACCTAAGCCCTTACTGAGTTCTTCGAGGACTCACCCCCTTATGATAAATGTTTTTCAGGAGATTTTCATAAGAAGCCTGTGGAATGGTTCTGTGAGGTTTCCTGTGATGTGTGGTTTCAGGTATATGTGTATGTTCTTTTATGTGAATTTTGTTTCTTTTATGAGGTTAGTCTCGATTGAGCCTTCTATTTGATGTCTGAGTATTCTGGGTGAGCACACTTATGAAACGTCTAACAGTAACTCTATTTTATCTGTGTTAGCAGCAGTAGAAGTGACCTGAAGGTGGTCAAGTGTGTCAGGCTCTGTAGGTGTAGATGCATATGCACTTTTATCATAGATCAGAGTATGTGACTTATGTGATTGATCAATAGCTTGCATCATCTACGTCATAATTATTATATTTAAAGGTTGAACTATTATTGTCCATGGTTTCCTTGATGCCCAGTGTATGTTCTGGAAAAGCATGGTTATATTTACGATGTTGCTAGAAATGGGCATGTATTGCTTTATGTGTTCAAGGATTTCTATTTTTGTATTTATGATAAGGTTATCTATACACCCCTCATTCCGCGTGTAATATAATTGGGACCAGGTTTTGGGATTCCACCACACCAAAGCGGCCCTACGTCCGAAGGTATTGGTCACGCCCCCTCCGTACATGTGCTTTCGCTCGGGGGTGTGACAAGTTGGTATGAGAGCCAAGTTTTTTATAATCAGTCTTCAGAGCTTATGATAGTACTGGAAGGACTTCTGACGGGTGTATTTGGATGGACAAAGCCCTTATTTCACTGATTGATTCCAGAATGGTTATGTGAGGAGCCTGATCAACTCTTTATGTGGACTACCTTGGAATGGGATTTTCTTTATATGTTCGATATGAGTTAAATTTCTAGATTTTCTTATGCTATTCTGGACTTCACAAGATTATAGCATCAAGGGATGGACATCTAGATCTAATATCATGCAAGTTGGGGCAACCTCAAGAAGGGGTTTTTCTATTATGATTCTGATTTGATTATGGTTTATCTATATGTCTGTGTTTGTTCAATGATATGGTTTTATTCTGTTCTTCTACTTTGGTTATCTATTTTGTTGCTCAGATTATCCGCATTCATGCATTGCATTACACTACAAAGCCTTTAGCAATACTGCTACTTGCTTTGTTAGGTAGTTAACCGTTACTGTAGGGCTCTTTCTTCTGTTGTAGAGTTTCAGGTTATGAGGAAATACTAGCCAGCGGCGAGATCTGGTATCGGAGGGTAGGGGTAGAGGCCCCACTCCATTGGAATGTTGTGAAAGGTATGATTGAACCCGATGTAACAGTTATGAACAACCACAACAACAAAAGGATGTGTGATTACTTTGTTAGTAATCTGTTATGATTTTCGTGAGATTCTATTTTACTTTCGGTGGGGGATTTTATGGGTCTGTCGGCATGTCAGCTGTGTAAGGACTTGAGAACTTTTTTGTAAAGTTCTGAATTTCAGGTTAAGGTCAGTTCTGTGAATACAAGTTATGAGTTTCAGGTTAGAATCAATTTTTCCATTGCAGGTTCTGGAATGACAATGATAGTTGTCATCTTCTGTATCCACATCAGATCAGTTCGGTCGATGTTAGTAAGTACCAGTTAGTCCTAGAACTCGGTACTATATGTGGTTCCCATGTCGAAATACCGACAACTTGACTCGGGGTGCAACAAGATGCACTCGGACGACGTAACGCCACTGAGAGGCCCCGGATGGTAGTCTAAACCACCACTCTCCCCGAACAACAGATGGTGGTTTGAGTATGTCTGGTTAGTGAGAGAGAGTTAGATGGCAGAAAGTGTTACATCAGGTCAGTTTGTTAGATTTCCAGATTCAGTGGTTATGCATCTACAAGCACACTAGGTGTGCTGGGTTTCAGAGTTTGTATATCAGTCACCTGCCAGTTATCTTAGTTTAATTAATTCTGTGGCACAATAAGTGTCATTTGTTTCTGTTCACGTTCAGGATGTGGAAGTTTGTATCTGCAGCTTTATTCTATATTGGATCAGCTTACATCAGTATTCTATTCTGTTGTGTATCTGTTTACGTCCGGAGGGATGTATGTGTTTACGTCCGGAGTTGACATATGTGTTTACATCCGGAGTTGACGTATGTGATTTCGTCCGAGGGGATGTATGTGCTTTCATCCGAGGGGAAGTACATATTTTTGTCCGATGGGACGTGATAGTTCTGACACTGAGGATGCTCTTGGAGGATCAAGAGTTTTAAGAGGAGTAGAATGTTACAGTCCACCCTCGGGACGTTGATAATTTTTTCGAATATTTTATTCGGGGTCGGATTTTGTTAGTACTGGGACTCTGTTTTGAATGTACGGGGAATGTTTTCTGCTAAATATCATCTCCCGAGACTTCATTTAAGGTTCATGTCTATGAGATTTTATATTTTGGATTTAGTATGTGAATTTCGGGTCATTTTTCCAAAACTGACCTCAGAGGGTAAAATGGTCATTTTGTTTTGGTATGAAATTAAATTATGGAATGGTGAAAGTAATAGAAAATATTATTAAATAGGTGAGTGGAATACATGTGTCACCATGTGGTGAAAGATGGAATTAATTATTTAGTGAGTGGAATTATTATGTGGTGGTGGTTAATGGAAGGAGAGATAAGGTGGGATATTTGTTTAAGATTGGAAATAAATAAAGAGATGAAAATTGGAGGTATTAAGTAAATGAGAAGGAAAAAGTATTAATGAAAGGTGATATTATTATTATTTGGTATATGGGATTAAATAAAACAGAAAGAAAGAAAGAAAGCAAAAACGCAACTTCGTCTTTCTTCTTCTTCAATGGTAGACGGTTCATGAACCTTCTTCATGGACAAAGGGTGGCTCTTCCAAATATTCCATTTTTGTAAGGGGAAAAGCTTGGATCATGACTAAAATAATGAGGTAGGAAGCTTTCCTATATCTATTTCTTCTCTCTTAGTCGATTTTCATGTGTATGGAGCTAGGACTCTTTTTTTTTTCTTGAATATTGAAGAATGGGTTGAAAATGAGTTTTCAAAGTGTTGTATGGATGATTGGCTACACTTTTAGTGCTTGGGCTTCATCTCTTCTCCTTCTCTATCATGGCCGAATTTATCATGCAAGGTCTAGGGCAATTTTGTGATTTATTGAATTGATGAAGAATGAGATGAAATTATGATGCTAATGTGTTGTGTGGATGATTAGTAACTCAATTCATGCTTGGATTCATGTTGAAACTTCCTCTCTTGTGATTCTTGATCATGGCCGAATTTATGGAGAATTGTTTTAAGGATATGTGATTTTGTTGAATTGTAATATTATGATGAACTTGGTAGTGGAATTGAGCTTCTAAATGGATAGGAGGATGATTGGATCATTCTCTTTTGAATTTTTAAGTTTGGCCGATTTTGGAAGAGAGCATTTTTAAGGTTGTGTTGTTTGTTAAAGTGTGGAATTGTGTTGATTTGGTGATAGAAATGAGTTTATGAATTGGTAGGAGGATGATTTAATCATTCTCCCATGTTAATCATGAAATGGCCGAATTTGATATTGATTCTTTAAAGTTGATACTTTGTGCTAAATGTTGGATTTGAGATGAATTGGCAATGGAATTGAGTTCCTATATGAGTATGTGGAATTTAGACCACATTTAGCTTGGTTGGCCACTTGTCCTTCATTTGGCCAAATTTGATAACTGTTGAATTAAAGGTTATGTTTGATAAAGAATGATGGATTTGGGTTGAGATAGGAATGGGAATGAGCTTTTTTGATGATAAGTGGATGTTTGGTAACATTTTGCATGATTGGTCTCATTTTCATATGTTGGCCAAAATTAAAGTGTGATGTGGAAATTGGTGTTTAATGATGGTTGATCATTTATGAGATGGGAATTGAGTTCCCTTGTGTAATAGGGATGCTTGATAACATTCTTTATGATTGGTCATCTAGTACATGACTTGGCCAATTTTGTTAAGCTTGAGTGAAAGCTACTTTTGATTTGGATTGCGATCAATGATTTGAGTATTGTGTGTATTGTTGTTGTGTGGTTGTTCAACTCTATTTTCTGTGGTTGGGCAGCGAGGAAAATCAGCCGGAGGGCTGCCGGATTTTTGGGTTGATGGTGTTGCTTCAGAAAAGTATGGAAATTCTGCAAAGTGTCAGATAAGGGTTCAACTTTCTTTATATGCATTCTGGGGTGCTGGTATGAATATCGGGTTAGTTAAGGCTAGTACCTGGGTCGAGGGTGGGGCCCGGTGAGCCCCGGGGCTAGTCACATGCTAAGGTTAGCGGTGTGAAGTTATAAGCTCGAGAGGATTATTTCTTGATCATGGTGATCAATTTGGGGATGCTAGATGCATCGGTCCAAGTGGACTAGTTATGTGATTCAGTGATCTTGATGATCACTTCTGTGATGCTAGATGCATCAGTCTAAGTTGACCAATTATGTGATTCAGTGATCTTGACGATCACTTCTATGAAGCTAGATGCATCTGGTCCATGGTAAACCTATGATAGTTCAGGGGATGTACACCCCTCGCTAGTACAATGCGTGCATAAGTTCGCAAACCCCGTGTTCTTCTATGAAAGTCTCTGGGAGGTGTCGTATATGTGGTTTCGTCCGAGTGGATGTTTACGATTCTGTCTGGTGAGACATCTGTATTTGCATATCATGATTCGTATGAACTATTAGTATACTGCACACTGTACATACTAACCTTTTATGCATGTTGTTTTTAAACTGTAACCATTACCTCAACCATTACTAAGTTCTTTCGAGGACTCACCCCCTTATGATAAATGTTTTTCAGGAGCTTCTGATAAGCAACCTGCGGAATGGTTCCGTGAGGTTCTTCTGTGATTGTGATTAAGCAGCAGCAGTGACCTGAAGGTGGTCGAGTGTGTCGGCTCTGTAGGTGTAGATGCATATGCACATGTATGATTGATCCATTTGCTTGCTTGATCTGAGTTATGATCTGCGTTATGATTTTTGTATCTAAGTATGTAATGTATCATCGTCCATGGTTTCCTTGATGCGTATTATATGTTCAGAAAAGTATGGCATATTAGTATGTGATCTTTCCGATTATTAGATTTGGAAGTGTTATTATTATTGGTTATGGATTTCTTTATGATTATAAAATTGACCGGTACGCCCCTCATTCCGCATGTATTATTAGATCGGTTATGAGACACCACCACACCAAAGTGGCCCCGCGTTCGAAGGCGGTCACGCCCCTTCCGTACACGTGCTTTCGCTCAGGCAAGGAAGGTGACAGGTTCACCCTCGGGATGCGAAACGACAAGTTGGATACCCTTCCTCTTCGCCATCGACAGTACCTGATCACTGAAGCAGGCCGAGATGGACCCCCGTCAATGGATAGGTCCAAGCACAACACTGAAGAAGAACCGATAGAAGAACATAAAGGGTTTAAAAAAGAGGCCATACCTGACAGAAGGTTGGTGCGATGAAATTGTGAGCCCTTGAAATCGGTACGCGATGATTATTCTTCGAAAGATAAGAAATATAACAACATATAAAAGAAGAAGAGCGAAACCTATAGCCTCTATTTATAGAGAGCAGAGAGAAACCACCAGAAACTGCCTTGAAAAGCGAGCACGACACACGTGTCAAGATCTAACCAATAACGCGTGTTTCCCCCCAAATCCATGGTAGGGAAAATACCCAGTGAAGAGCTCGAATACTTCTAACGGCCTCTTTCGCTCAGGAGTAAAACTAAGATTCTTTCACTTGGGGGCTTCCCCCATACATGAAAAGATAGATGCTATGCGCCTCGTCCAACATCCTCGGAGCAGAGTGCCTCAAGGGCTAATGGTAAGGTGCATAACAATACCTGGCCCATCCCTGGAAATATTACCGAGCTCAACCCCCCTTAGGTCTCCTAAGCTAGGCCAGTTGTGAGGCCCAAGAATGCGGCCCACTATTAATAACGCCGCCATAAAGGTAAAGAGGTCATTATGCCAATCACCTCCCCTTTATAAATACTGCATTTATGGGACCTGCTGCAGTAAATACTTTTGGATTCTTCCTCATTACCTACCATATTTACACTCTTCCGGCTCATTTCCCGAACCTGACTTAGGCATCGGAGTACCTTTCAGGTACCGATCCCCGGATCGCACGAAGAAGGGTAGCAGGAGACGCAATCATGGAGGCGACATAGCAGTTCCCATTCAGACTCCCTCCTCAAAAGCCCCTCCCAACAGGTAAGCATCTCAATCCTCATTAATTGTTATTCTTATGTTAAGTTGTGACTTAACTATACTTGAACACATCAAGTCTACTTGAACACATCAAGTAATATTTTTTTAGATCCCAGACATATGATACATCTTAATCACAATCATTTTCTTTTGACATACATGATTATATTAAGTGTTGAATACTCATCAAAATTACCCTCAATTCTATCCTTTCATATTACACTAATGCAATATGTGAGCTCAATATTGAATAAGGGACATGTGTACCATTTTAACAATGTCTTCCCTATTAGCTCTATCTACTTAGCATATCATGTCAGCTTGACTACCTAAAATAAAAATACTTAGTTTCAATTTTATAAGATCTTCGAAAATCAATCAAAGTAGCTCTCATTGACATAAATCATTAAATAGTGAACTATAGTCACTAAAAATCTGATTTGTAGAATCTCACACTAAATAAAATAATTTAAAAAATAAAGGACGGACGAAGTAATTTATTGTTTAATGGTAAGGTTTCCATAAATTTGTTACTAAAAATGGATAATGGCACAAATTTTGTTTTTTACATCATCGAGCATAGAAAAACTAGTCATAATTTATACTTGAAGCATAATTCAGTTTCGAAAAATTATCACATGATGAAAAGTGTAACAGCTGATAACATATTTTCGTTCAATTTATTTTGGAAATTTAATGGTTACAAGGATGGCACTAGCTTTTCATCAAGCCGCCGCCTCTGACTTCTTCTACACGCTCTAGAAACCACGTGCGGTAATATCTGTCCACGACAAGACACCGATCACACACCTATAGGCGCGTGGCATCACCTCCGGGATTTATCACATCGAGCCGGACGTTAGGTTGTCTTTTTTATTTTTTTTGATTGGGAAAACAATGTTAGGTTGTCTTCTTTCATACATAAATAGGCGAAAAGTAAAAAAAAAAAATCTTCAAACTTCTTAATTTGTTATGAGATGGTCCATTAAACGCTTTATTCAGTCAAATAAATTATTAAATTTTTATAATTATACAAATTTAACTACTATCTGAATTCGGATGATTTTTTATATAGAAAAATGATACGGATTGAGCGAGAAATTCAATTTAAAATATCTCTAAGTATTCGATTAAGAAAAACACATTAAAAGAATATCATCGAAAAAATCAGACGAGGTTAGAGTAAAAGAAAATGATGTAACATTCTCTTAACGTGCGTGTATTATTTTTAAATCGAATAGTTAGAGACATTTTAAGTTTAATTTTATGCTTAATCTATGCATTTTTTTCACCTGAAACATCATAAAAAATGAAAAATAATGACTAAATTTGTACAATTTAAAATATTTAGTGATTTATTCGGCTGAATAAAAAATTCAGTGACCATTTTGTGACAAACAGAATAATTCAGGAATTTATTTATATTTTTACTTAAAAAAATATAAAAACTAACAATAATTCAAATTTTCATCAATTATATAATTTTTTACTAACATTTTCCACTCTCAAATTTAATTTGCTTGTTTTTTTTTTTTTTTTTTAAACAAATAATTGGGTAAACAACACACCCTTAATTTCCAAGTTTTCTTTCCTCTACTTTTTTCAAATTGGGTTCAATGAAAGTGAAATGAATTGAAACATCATCACACGCGCTCATGAGGATATGATTCCTTCTTCACGTATTGATGTGACGTTTTTTTTTATTTTCACTGTATTTTTTTTTAATGAAGTTCACTGTATATTCTTTGTTTCGTTGACCGAAAAAGTACGGGAGATCAGGAATGTAAAAATGAGCCGAGTAGCTTGTGAATCGGTTCGAGTTCGAACTTGAAAAATGTCAAATAAATCGAGTTTCACAAATTTTGAGTTTGAACTTGATTTTGACTATAGATTCGTGTAATAAATGAGCTGAATCTCAACGTTGCAGGTTCGGCTTGCGAGCCTTATTCGAGTAACACATATTTACAAAAATATCTATTATATTTTAATCCAAATTTCAAATCCCTAACATAATCTTAAAGATATTAGCAATTTACTTGTTAGTGCCCAAATATATCGAGCCAATCCAGCCTTCGAGCTAAGCCCGAGAAATTCTCGAGCCGAGCTCAAGCTGTCATATATCGAGCTCGGCCTCAGCCTGTTTACACCCGTAGAGGAGACGATTGTTTTGCTATTAGTTCTTGAGCTTCTTAAAGTTTACAATGTAAATCCGAAAAATGTTTTATAGTTTCGGTAAGTTAATTTTGTTTTTTAAAACAACAAAAGATTTTATTAAAATAAAATTACACATAAGATTAAAGAGATAATTGGATAAAATCTCCAATACAAAAGCTTATAAAATCACCATCTATCCCTTTTGGACGATGCACCACAAATCCCACCAAATCTAACGAAAATCCCAACAAGTTTGAATTATCCACATTAAAATTTCCCAAGACGGATAAACTACTCACTTTTCATATTGTAATAAAATCTTTTCAATTCCATTTTCTAAGAAATGCCTTTTGATTGAGTCCTCGGATACTTTCTATTGTTGCTTTTCTTTTAACAACCCTGATCACTTGACGAATTAGAGACGGACAACGACCAATCAAATTCAGAAGAATAGAAGGCAAAAGGAGAATTATACGCATTTGAGAGGGCAAAAGAGTCCAATAACTTATTTAAGGAAAGTCATTCTAAATTCCAATAAAAAACTCTTTATTATTTGTAGATTTCCCATTAATGTTATTAGAACTCACCAAAGGGGGATTGTTGCACATAGCCATGCTTCCATCAATACCAAGGCTCCTACCGGTCCCAAAGAACGAGTAGAACCAGCAGCAGCCTAGATGGACATAGATGAACATCACCCAACCCAGCCCAACTTGCGCCACCACCAGACCGTGCAGCGGACGGTTAACCACCCATAGCACAGACTAGAGCCGCCTCGCCTGAAACTTTAGTCGCCACACATTGATTCAGTTGAAAGCCAACCTCCACTTTTGATTCCAGACTAGGTCCAAAAGCACCACCCTCCCCCGCATCACATGTGGCCGAAATCTCAGCCACACCTTTGATAGAGACCAATGGAGTCTCATCTACCATACCTTCTCTGCTAACAACACTGGACGACTCTGACTCCTACAAAGACGATGAAAATGTTGTTGTCAGCACCAATTTTCTTGTCGCATTCATTTCCATTCAACTAGGCACTCCAGAGCTACATTTGTTAATCACCATAACATCTGCAAAAGGGTGAACCTCTAAGCTTCTGGAGACATTGAAAGCTAGAGATCCGTCCATCATTGTTACATTCTTTGGCATCCAAAAGGGCTCCTGCGACCCATCAGTATCTCTGTCCCCAACAGTCTTGTCATTAGCCACTATAGACTCCAAAATACGGAAGAGTCATCACGAACCCAGATCTTTTTATCCTTTAGGGAAGATTATACTTGAGAAACCAAATTATGAAGCTTCAATCACATGCAGAAAGCACCCATGCTTCTTGAATTTCAAGATTAGAATCAACTCACTGCCATCAACCGATCTATGCACCTTCCTATCAACCTTACCCTTGATAGTTCCATCAAATATTTTCAGGATGATAAGAACCAATGAAGGTGCTTTACAGATTGATTGATCCATTGAATCTTCTTCCATTTTCAACAATACGAAGAACCACTGTAAACCTCCCCCATTCTATGAAAAAATGGAACTTTTTTTTATTTGATTGATAGGTTAAAGTTGGCATCAAATATCATAATTCCCAAATTCTAGAGAGAAAGAGAGGTTCTCTTTAGAGCCCTCCTTATGGAGTTTCCCGTAGTCACTTTCAATAAGTTCTAATTGGACTTTGTATTTCCATATGCAAAAATACCGTCCCCAGGTTTTAGTCTAATGGTTATACTTTTATTTTTTAGAAAGACTTACAAGACAAAAATCACGTGATTGCATTTTTTTCACCCAAGTGATAATTGAACGGGAATTTAATTTTTGAGTCCAAAAGCATGACCATAAACAAGTTTTTCAATCCAAGAGTATGTAATTACTAAATTTTTTAGAAGAAAAGTTTGTATTAAGAAATCACTGATAACTAAGTATAAAGTGAGTATCAAATGCCAAAAAAATACATAAATATGCAGAAATTGCTAACCAAATGTAAGAAATAACCAGACAAAAGACAATACCTTGGAACCAAAGGAAAAAAAAAACATCCATAAACTAAAATAGATAATGTACAAAGATAGAAAGAAAGACTATGCTAGAAAGCGCCTATTAAAGACTGACATATGTTTGAGAAAACTCCAGATACCCTTTACATTTGTCTGTGGGGATAAACAACGAATCAAATCCACCATTAATTTACTCGATCCACTATCCTTGAAGTAGCCATAAATTGACATTTCTCCCGGTGAAGGGTGAGGTTAGTAGACATGCATCTTTGAAGTACATTGGTTAAATTGGACAAACAAGCATCAAAAGAGGAACTATAAATAGAAAAAGCATCCCTAAAAATTTCTAACTTTTTTCCGACCATGTTCTAAAAAATAGCTTTCATGCACCTCTAAAAGGTTGAAAAGGGTGTTGCATTAGCCAAATGGCATCTTTATGAACACATATATATTCCCCAAGGATAAATAAATGATGTTTTATCTTGATCCAGTGGTGTGATGGCAATCTAATAGTATTCTTTAGTGTCGATCTAGGAAATAATAGAACGGTTACCGTGTAACCCATTCTAGGATCTGATCAAACAAGGGTAGAGGGTAGTGATCCTTCTTGGTTTCTTTATTCAGAGGGCGATAGTGATGCACTACTCTCTGATGAGTGTCAAAACACACACACTTTTATGTGGCATTTTCATACAAGTCACACTTTTTTTCATGCATAAACTAGATCATTAGTGCATTTTACTTGTTATCTTTGATTATTTTATAGATGCAAGAATGCAAGGTAAAATAAAGCTAAAAAATGCAATTAGGAGGCTTGGCACTCAATTTAGCAGTTAATTGACAAAGTCAATAAGTCTCGGGTCAAATGAGGAGGATTACAAGTCAAAGAAAGGAATTGAAGCATTTTTGGGTTAAAGAAGCTAAGCCGGTGCCCCCCTGAGGTCGTAGGTCACACTGAGCACCTTTGGCCAGGCGACCCCAGACCCTTGCGGCAAGCAACGAGCCTGGTTGGAAAGAAGGGTCGCGCCATGTAAACAAGTCGGTGCAACCCCACCTTGTGTCAAGCATCAGACTTCCTAAGATTTATATGGGCCAACCCATGTATTTAGGCCAAATATACCCTTAATGACCCTTTTGGGGTGCCCAATATGTCTAGGGGAAATTTAGGATGTGATGTCATTATAAATAGACTTTTTAGGGTAAGTTTTAGGTAGAGAAGATCAGAATTTCGGGATTGACAACAACTTTGTCTTCTCCTCCATTACTCTAAGGGTTGAAGTCCCCTTTTATGGTGTTATTGAATATTTCTTCAATATTGTTTCATTAAAGGCTATTTCTTCTCCTCATCTTATCTAGTTACTATGTTTACTCATATGATCATGCTGATTGTTGTAGTTAAAATGAGTATTAGTGAGTAGTTATTTATGATCTTCTAAGATTTGCTTACCAAGGAGGCTAGCTATTATCTATCATGTCTTTTGATGCTTAGATATTGATTCCTTGTGCTTTTTAGACATGTATGCACATTGGATGATTGATCATCATGTTAGTATGACATATAGGTGTTCGATAATGAGACTGAGAGGGAAGTTATCAAATTAGACTATAGAAATTGATTGATTAGTTGAATTGGAGTCCGAGAGGGCCCGTGGATATTGATTGGTGCATTGATTATGTTGCTAGAATTAACCCTAGGCTAAGTATATTTAGAGGATGAGAGTTCCTTAAAGCCTTAGTTTGGTAGATGATGATTACTTATCTGAGAGGAGGGTAATTGGATCTTTATAATCCATCTCTTTGCATGATATGATGATGATAGTGAACCTCCGCAGTAGGTAGCAACCCCTAGAAGACCCTTTTGATTGATTGAAACTCATTTTAACAACTTTACTATTTTACCCCTTTCATGACTTGTTCTCCAAGCTACTATTTTTCATCACAAAATCACTTCGATTACTGTTCATACATCATTATTCCATCATTTCACTTCACTTTCCATCATCATACTTAGGTAGAATAGCATTAATCACCAAATTACATCTAACGCCTCTCCGTTGGGTCGATCCCTCTTTTGAGCCACTTACTATGATAAGATAAGTGTGTAAGCTAAAGGTGTTATAAATTTAAAAATGTATTGTGCATTTGTTACTATTTGTGATCAAGAATTACACACCCTAGTGTACACGTGACACATTTTTTGGTGTCATTGCCAAGGAGAGTCAATTTGGTGTCTAGGTGATTGTTTGTGCTATTTTGCTTTTGTGTGTTTTTGGTTGTGTACTTGTTGTTTCTCTAGTATTTGTTAGACTTTGTTGCTGTGGGACCCATTTGTGCATGAGAAGACAAGAACATTGCGCAATCATACCATATGATCCAGAAATGGAGAGGACTTTACGAAGGTTGGGAAATCAAGCAAGAGCAATGGATCCGATTGGCCATGGTCTTGTATTCGATGAGAACAACAATGGTCGTAATGGGAGAAATGATAATGGTGATGTTGAAGGAATTGGAGCTATATTGAATGAGAATCCACCATAAGGAAATCAAGAAAATGGAGCAAATGGTGAGATTCCCCAAAATCAAGATATTCCAATTCAAAGAGAAGGTGTTGATGGTCTTGGGCAACAAAGAGTGGAAAATGTTAATGCTGCCCGTAATGGAGTCAATGGTGAATGAAGAAGATTGGCTGATTTATTTGCTCTGGTCTATGGAGAAGATGATGAGAGGGTTATCAAGTCTACTCCGGTGCAACACGATTTTACCATTTCGGGCCATGTTCTTACTTATGTTGAGCGTCATAGTTTCAGCGGTTTGCTCAATGAAGACCCCAATGAGCACCTAGACCAGTTCATGGGGTAGGGGTAAAATTGAATATAACTAAGCGGGTAGGGGTAAAATAGGTAGTTCAGGGTTAATTAAACGGATAAAATAATACAAAACCCATGGGTGTCAGAAGCTATTTACATGGGGTAGAGGTAAGTGACACCGATTTGGCCGGGGCGCAGCTTAGGCACACCAGATTTGTTCATGGCGCCACTTTGGTGCGCCATTTGGTGTATGAAGGATGCACCAGTGGTTCTGGTGCATGGGAGTCACAGCACCGAGGTGCGGGTGAGGCATGCCGAAGCCTGGGCACGGTCAGGCAAGTTGCACCCCATAGCGCAAGTGCATGACGCTAAGGCTTGGAGAGGTGGCGCCGTTCTTGTGCGCCGTGACCATTTCTTCACCCCCTAATTGGACCATTTGTATTCTAATCCACCATCTTTCACCTTGGTGCAATTAGGTCCCTCCGAAATTGTCTGAAGCTTGATCTCCTTCTCATTTTGTGTGATGTTTGAGCGCGTTGAGCTCCTTTTCACCTCCAAATGGACGCACCTACAAATCTTAGGAATTCATAAGCAAAGTGCGCATTTAACAATAAAAGCAGGTAATATCGATGGATTTCATGCTCTAAACGTAGTGGAAAAGTGTATATTATCTACACTGATCATGGAGGAGGGGTCGTTCCCCGCATTAGATGACGATATCTACAAGACGGTCGTGGACCACCCCAGTTGAGGACGCTGGGTCGGTGTCCTGCCCCAGATTTCCCATCCCGAGCATTTTTAGGAACTTCAGCGGTCTCAGGTAATTATTACAATGTCTTTATTTTATGCTCAAAATTTAACCTGTAATTTTTTTTAAAAAAATAATATTATTATTTTTCTGCATTTTCATCACGAGATTCATCTGTAGGATGAGCGTATCAGACAGAGGGATGAGATCTGTAACCTTAATTCTAGGTTTGAGGTGCTCGAGCACGAGAGACGCCAGGATGCTACTCCTCTCGAGGCTCGGTTGGAGGCTCGGATGGAGGCGTGGCAGGCGAACATGACGCAAGACTTCAATGCGTCTGTCAGAAATATCTGGACATCCTTACGTATGAGCGGGTACGGTGGCATGCCGACTCACTTGTCAGTCGGATCATCATCCCAGCATCCTCCCTTCCAGTCTCCTCCCTTCTAGCAGACGACATCGTGCTACGAGCATCCCGATTCTCGGCCCTACATGGGACCAAGGCATCCAGAGGGGGATTATCGGCTCAAGATGCCGGCGCCGCAACCGACTGACCAGGGTGGTGCGCACGGGCGTCCTAGTTTCCTCGATAGGTTATTTGGGGCTAATGACGATTTTACTAGGTACCTGAATCCCCACAACAACCCGAATAATGATAACAATAATTTTTAGGGGTTTTTTTAAATATTAGTAATGAACTTTTTTAAATTGACAATTTCTATTATATATATATATATCAATTATGTATTTAATTTCATAAAATAATTATTTAATTTTATTTATTAATTTCATAAATATATATTAAGTGAATAAAAGAGAAAAATAAAAAAGCTACTGCTACGGCCAG
>JBBYHH010003998.1:0-11295 GCA_038382905.1 Daphne laureola | reverse complement strand
CTCAAATCTCTTTGTCATCTCAACAAAGTTCTCTTGAAATTGCTAGCGGGAGACTAGTCTTCTTGGAATTGCAGCTGAACATTTGTTTGAGATGGAGCCTGATAATGCTGGAAACCATATTGTGCTCGCAAAGATGTGTGCAGAAAATAAAAGATGAGATGAAGTTGCAAAGTCAAGGAAGCTTTTGAGAGAAACGGCAGTGAGAAAGGAGAGGGGTAAGAGTTGGATTGAGATAAAGAATGAGGTCCATACATTTACAGTTGGTGAAAGAAAGCATCCGAAGATTGGAGAAATTTGTAAGGGATTGGATTCTTTGTTTGAGAAAATGAAGAAGCTTGGCTATAAATTTCAGACTGAACATGATCTTTACAATTTGAAAGATTCTGAAAAGCAAGAGCTTCTGAAGCATCACACTGAGCGCTCTAGTTTGTGGGCTGATATCTCTGCCTGGTACTGTCCTATGAGGATTATGAAGAATCTCAGAATTTGTGGGTATTGCTGTACTTTTATGAGGATTTTAAAGCAGAACAAGGTGATGGTAATGGAGAGTTTGAGGGTTAATGTGTAATTTTCGAAAATGTTGGGGGTAGAAAGTAAAAGAATTTTGGTGCATAATAGCAGTTGAGGGTAAAATTGTCATTTTTGCACCAATCTGTCAACTGGAACAGCAAAAATGGACAGAAAGGACTAGATTGGGTCAATAATTCAAGTTATGGGATAAAATAGGCCAAAAAGTTAGAACAGGATGAAAATAGGTCAACAGTATATAAAATAGGACCACCAATGGAATTTACTCGGACAAAAATGACATAAGTTGAATAGGAATTTCACAATTTTTTTATTCTTGAAGCCATCAGAAGTGCATCCTCAAGTATCTGTTCTCTCTATCTTTTATTTCCTCGTGTGGATGAAACTAAGTTTGGGTCTCGATTCTTGCTTTCCGCCAATGGAAATGGTGCTCAATTGGTATGGTAGCGCACTTGTACCTGGTAGCACCGCAGCAGTCAGTTGCTGAGCTTTGTTGGTCAAGGTATAGAAGCGTGTCACCATTTGGTAGCAAATATCTAAAGGTTTTCGGAGGTGAAACTAGACCTATCACATGGATGGACATAGTTTAGAGAAGCCCATCTGCATTTTTCATCACAGTTTGTGGTTTAGACTTATAATGACAATGAAGCCAATAGCAAACCCTTGAAACCTAATTCATAAATTCTTTGAGATTCAAAGCCAGTTGGAAATGATGTGAGTTGCATATCCATTTATTTTCATTTTTCATTTCCTTATAAAAATCCAGGTTGATTTTTTAACTAAAAAAAAGTCTATTAATTGAGTAGTTTCAGTGGTGAACCACTAAAATCTTTTGCTCCGATGTTGAAAATTTTCTTGGCCCACAATCTTATCTGCCTTTTTGTTGCTTCTGAATTCCTGTAGCCATATTGCTCATGTAACCTGGAATTACTTACCTCAGGTTGAAAATGCGGAATCTTATACAGCAGCCATGGGGACTGCTGGAATTGACATTAAGTTTGAGGTATCATGTAGAAGTTGTTTTCCATTTCTTCTTAAAAGTGTACTGAACAAAGTACTTTAATTTATAGGATAGGAAGAGAAAGATTTTGGACCTAGCGAACGCATTGGCAACTAGCATCAATGGGACTATCGTGGTTCAAGAAAACTTGTTAAATGAGGTAATACTGTGTTCAGTACTTTTGATATTTTCTTTCCTGGTTTATGGAAAGTTTCATGACATACTTTTCTTTCTTTCTTTCTTTCTTTCTCTTTTTTTTTTTTGATGAATTTCTTTCTTTCTTTATTTCCTTACATTGATAAAGGAGTCCTCAGTATGTATATGTTATAGGTTGTAAATCTTGTAGAGGCACCTGTTCCAGTATTGGGGAAATTTGAAGAGTCGTTTCTAGAGCTGCCAGATGATCTTCTAATTATGGTAAGTGGGGACTTCATCAACTATTGTGGAAATGGAGTGTCCTATGACTTGCACCTAAGGCATCTCACTGATTATTGGTCATGTGTAAGGACATTTATCTAGTATTTGCCACTGAACTTTCCTGCACTAATAATGCAGGTTATGCAGAAGCATCAGAAGTATTTTGCAATTACAGATGCTGGTGGAAAACTGCTTCCCTACTTCATCGCTGTAAGACTTGTATACTAAGTTCTTGTTTGTAGCCCAGCTGATTGCTTTTGAAGGAATCTATTGTATGTGATTGTTTCTTCTTTAGGTGGCAAATGGGCCGATCAATGAGGTGGTAGTTAGGAAAGGAAATGAAGCTGTTCTCAGGTTAACATTGAGTTTGTAAATTTGATTTATTACACATTGCAAAGAATGCAATGCCATCATTATGCTGTTGTTTTCTTCATTTACATTTTTCAATGTGGCTAGCGGGTATGATCTACATGTCAGCAAGTGTGATGTACATTTAACATGCCCAGAGATCTCTGGGCCGTTGGCACTTAACTAAACTAGTATCATCATTTCTTTCTGTATCAATACATGGAAAATTCTTTGGTTATCTTGCATGCATTTTCTACTATTGAACAGGAATGATGGGTCAGAAAACAAATGCTTGCTTCTTTTCAGGGCTCGTTATGAGGATGCCAGATTCTTTTACGGAATGGATAGACAGAAAAGAATTACAGAGTTCCGCTCTCAATTGCATGGAATTCTATTTCATGTACGTTATGTCATCTCACTTGCATGGATTTCTATTTCATGTATGTTATATCTTTCTTCCATATATTTAAATACATACTTATCTTAAAACTCACATGGTATTTCATGGCTCAAATTCAGGAGAAGCTAGGAACTATGCTAGACAAGATGGAGAGAGTTGAGAACATTGTCCCTAGATTATGCGTGCAGATGCATCTAAATGAGGACGTGCTTCCAGTTGTTAAAGAGGCTGCATCACTTGCAATGTCAGATCTTGCTACTTCTGTGGTTACGGAGTTCACTGCCCTGTCAGGTGTAATGGGACGACATTATGCTTTAAGAGATGGGTATTCGGAACAGGTTTGCTTGAGAACATACTAGAAATCGTTTCAAGTTTTGATCAGTTTCCATGTTTTATTGACCAAAAGTTATGCAACTTCACTTGAATAGATTGCAGAGGCTTTACTAGAGATCACTCTTCCCCGATTTTCTGGAGATCTTCTTCCACAAAGTGATGTGGGAATTGTCCTAGCATTAACTTACAGGTTATTGTTCGTATATATTCTGGATGTAAATCTGTATAGCTGTTGCGTGTAGCTGACAATTTATTGCCTTTAAAAAGTGACATAGAAATTTATGGCTTAAAGTTCTGATCCGAAGATGGAATACCACCTTGCAGATTAGATAGTCTTCTTGGGTTATTTGCTGCTGGCTGTCAGCCTAGCTCTACCAATGATCCATTTGGCTTGCGAAGAATTTCTTATGGTTTGGTATGTAAAAGATGAACTATACACTTGAAATGATATTTAGGTTTACGGTTTTAATGCCTCATGTTTATTTCAGGTCCAAATATTGGTGGAAGGGGAAATAAATTTGGATTTGATACAGGCTTTAAGAATTGCAGCTGATGTTCAACCTATTGAAGTAGAAAACAGCACAATAGAGGATGTAAGAATCAATATTTTTTTCCCTACGATTTGTGCGGGTTTTGCTTAGATTTCCTTCTAGATTAACTGTCTGATTTAGCTCAATTTCGCCTTAGTATGAGAATTTGAAATGTTTTGTTGGCAGTTAAGACAGTATCTTCCAAGTTCCAACGTAGATGCTAAAAGTGACCATTACATAGCTTTTCTCATCCTGTGATACTTGGTAACATTGTTAGAAAACAGGCTCATGCTTTACTAACCATCCAAAATACCTCCCCATAGTTCTGTATTTCTCTTTAATAATGGCCTTTACATCTTATTTAGTTTATTCACTATAGCTTTCTCTTTTCCAGGCACATCAATTTGTAGTTCGGAGATTAGAGCAATTTCTGGTATGATAAGTTTGTTGTGGTGGACAATGTGCGATTTTCTTTTATGTAAGAAAATTATCAGAGAACTTACTTTATTGAGAGTGGTTTCTCCCCTCCTCCTTTGTTGGTAGGTTGATAATGGAGTAAGTCCTGAAGTTGTTCGATCAGTCCTAGCAGAGAGAGGAAATTTGCCCTGTTTGGCGGCAAAGACAGCACGTAAAGTGAGTGAACTATGTTTCCTGATTTTCTATCTTGAAATGGTGTTTTTGATTTTCTAACTTAAAACGTTTCTATCTATATAATTTGTTTCGGATACATTAGCATAGAATTGAATGTATAAACACAACACATTATCTTATCATTGTGGATAGGGCGACAATAGGAAGGGAATAAAGTACACATGGTAGGAAGGGTTTGACTTATTCTATAATTTGTTTTGAGGTAGATTAAAGAGAAACTCCGAGATATATTTTAAACTCTACCTTTTGTATAACAATCAACTACGCCTTTGTTTGGTCTCTGGTTTATCAGGGATGAGACCTTGCACGTTTCATTCTTGCCTTTTTGCGCACACCAGTTAACTGAATGTAAAAAAGCAGAAAAGTATGTCTGCAGATTTAGTACTAGATAAGTATTTAAATATTTTCTTTTGGATGGAATATGTTTATCTTATCATGCTTTCATTCTATATAGATTATTTTGTAATCGCTCCATCCCAGCAAATATGATACGTTTGACTGGTTGTGGGGATTTAAAGAATGTCGAAGACTTGAAGGCAATATAGTAAAATAGGTATATAAAAGAAAATTACTTTAGTGGGAAGTAAAAGTGAGGGTGTAGGTAAAGTTTGTGAAAATATTTCTTTAAAAGGAGACGTGTCAATTTTTCTAGGACAAAAAATACACGATCAGGTTTTCTGTGACGGTGGGAGTATTATACTCTGTATTTATTTCTAACTTGTACAGTAGCGTTCTAGTATTTGCTCCTCGTCCCATTTTTTAAGTATAATCCTGTAGGTTCTGGTGGTATGAGTTTATCCACAAATGAGTGATACACATAATGCTGGTAAGTAGGATGAATCTCATCCCATCTCTTTGTTGCACTAGACAAATGATCACTGTCATGGGGGCACAAAAGTCATTGAAATTGTTGAAGTTTTCACCCTAAGTCGGCTATGCTGAACTTTTGTTCACTCATTTGTGGATTAACTCATACCCCAGAACTACAGGATATACTTAAAAAATGGGATGAAGAGCAAATACTAGAATGGTACTGTACATGTTAGAAATAAATACAAAGTATAATACTCTCACCGTCACAGAAAACCTGATACGTTCCTTATTTTTTGCATGATGTGTAATCCAGCTCCAACTTCTGTATATTTTACAATATCAGACTTATAGTGGGACACAACTATAGTAACTATCTCAACTCATCAGTGTCTCTTAACGTTTTTCATGCAAGTAAAAATAAATGTATGATGAGGAAGGTTTTAGAAGCATCTCATTATTCTTCAAAAGAAGGGTGTAATCATGTCCCATGATGTGCATGTTTTCTTTATAGTATCAATCTGTAATGAGACATAACTATAGCGAATAACTCATCTCATCACCGTCACATCATATTTTCTAGTGAATGAAAAAAAAGAAGAAAAAACTAAGACAATGAAGGTTTCAAATTTCATTTCATTATTCCTCTTAAGAAAGTTGTGGGGATGGGATCCGGCGTCCAATCGCTATGCTTTTGTATGAATTTATAGTTTGAACTAATTTTAGACAATTTTTATATTGTTGACTTCATGTTTCCCAGCAGAGTTGGGTTTAAGGAGCAATAGATGATAGTACTTCACAAGAAGATTGCCATATGAAGGCTTCCGAGTTCCAACAAAAAACTTTGCTGCTATACTTTATGCTTGAGATTTTAGTTTAGCTACTTTTAGATTATTAATTGACACTATAAACTTCATGCTACCAACCTCCAACTTAGTTGAGATTAACATGCTGCTGCTGCTGATGATGATGATGATGATGTACGGTCTCATTAGTATGATAAGATATCAATTATTGATGCAGATGGAGGCCATGTTAAAAGGTGAGCTTTTCCCAATGGTAGTAGAAGCCTACTCACGTCCTACAAGAATTGTTCGTGGAAAGGATATTGATCCTGAGCTGGAGGTAACTATTACATAAACTTATGATAAGAGGGCTACCTGGTGCTAGAAAAATCATCGGTTCATATTGAAGCTACTGTGAGATTTAATACTCTAATGTTTTTATCAAGGTGGATGATGGTGCATTTGAAACTAAAGAAGAGAAAGCTTTATGGAGCACATTCCTCTCCATTGAAGACAAAATCCATCCGGGTGCGTGGTGAAACCTTTCATGATGAATTTATAGCATTCTGGGATAAGCTTGTATTAGCGTTTTATAGGGATTCATCAAGCAAAAGATCTGCTGCTCTGTGCTGCTTGCTCATTAATCACTTTCTGTTTAACATTTCATGTTACTTTTGAAGACTTCATCTGAAATATATTTTCATATCCATGAACCGGTTAAATGTTAGAAATGTTGGCAAAACTGACGGCTCCCCTAACTTCCTAATGCCTTCGACAGGTGTTGAGGTTGATGATTTTGTTGAAGCATCTTCGGAGATAATTAAACCACTGGAGAATTTCTTTAACAATGTGTTTGTGATGGTGGTATGTTTTCTTGACTTTGGATGAATGCTGAGACTATATGCTAGAATGTTTAGCACCAATCTGTTAGAATCCTTTCAGTTATAGAACTAAAATCTACTTGTGATCCTATAATAAACATGCATCAATCTTGATTCTAGGTTTTCTTTTCTTTTCTTTTTCTGTCTACGAATTTAGAGATTCCTTCAAGAGCTGCGAAGATATTAAAGTTTATTTTTCAACTTTTTCTTGCCACTAAAGCCAGGGTTGAGAAAACCATTTATTCACTAGTTTTTTTTTTTTTTCTTTTCATTTTTTTAAGAAATTTGTCCTAAACTCCCAAATTTGTGTTACTAAATTTTAGTTTATTCCACATTTTTCTATAAATTCATTTAACACCTTCAATATTTTTATATTTTCTCATAATACCTTTTAAAAAGTTTGTAAACCATGATATAAATAGGAAAAAATAATTTTCAGTTATTTTAAATTATTATCTTCACTTAATTAAAATATACAATATTATTGTTTTATGTTTAGATTATTTCATGATAATTATTTATTTATTTATTAATATTTCATGATAATTTTATATAATGAATGATGATAGCTACCTTTAAGAAAGTAATTGGTTGAACTGGTGACTTAAACGGTTCGACCATGAACCGGTGCCTGAACGGTGGTTCTGATTCGGGTTTTAAAACACTGCCTAAAGCTATTCAACTGTCTAATTTGAGACACATTTGACTTTTATGCAAATGCAGGAAGATAAGAGAATTCGAAAGAACAGATTGTCTCTGCTCAAGAAGATTTCAGATCTTCCGAGAGGCATAGCAGATCTGTCGCTTTTACCGGGGTTTTAAATATTCAATAACCAATGAATACCATTGAGCTAGGGGTGGAAGAGTGAGCTATATATATATATATATATATATATGAAGTCTGATGAATCTTTTCGGTGTCATGTTGTACTTGTGTACAGTTGAGGACCGCTGAAGCAAGGCAAGTTTTGATCATCTTCTTTTATGATGCTGATTCTCGTTATAGTCGTACCAAAAGAACAATGTATCCCACTTTTCACAGCGATAGAATAATGGCATAGTTAATTGAATTTACTTTCGTACACTCCGCCCCTCTTTGTAGATCCATTACTTGCTGGAAACCTCAAAATTTAGATTTCAGAAGATTTAGATTAGTTACTCCTAGTCTCATGTTGGTTGAGGACGTTCGCTGGTACAATCGGATTAATCAAATAACTAAATGTAATCGGTCATTAAGTTTTTTTTTAATACTTGATCTTTTTGGATCTTTACAAAATGATATCAATTTTTTTATCATTAATATTCTTTTACTTGGAGAGCAATCAACCTAACATATTAATGATGAGTTATGTAACTGAACATTGAAGTACTTAGGATCTATTTAGTTAGTTGTGGAAAATGTTTTCACTTTTCATTTTTAAATTTTTTTTGTAAATTTTTTATTGTATAACTAGCTTTTAAGTAATCGGAAATTTTATTTTTTAAATATGAAAAAATTGTAGAATTAAATTAAGGAATAATGTTTTCTAGTTTAATATTATAATTTTTTAATATTTAAAAAATAAGATTTTTCATTCTTTAGAAATTAGTTTGGAAACATTTACAACTAAACGGATCCTTAGTTAATTTGGTTTTGGTTATAATCGAATGAGCATTGCGCACATGTATCTCAGCTTTTGGGACTATTAATGCCTACTTATGATAAAACGTTGTAGCCAAAGAAGCTTCGTGTACTAGTAATCTTAATTTTTTGTACCAAAATGTTTCTTATTATACGAATTATGAAAGTCCCTGAAACATAAGGGTCATTCTTCAACTCGAGCAAAAAACTATCATGAAGTATTGTAATTGGAATGCTTGAGGACCTGATTCGGTTAATCCAACACATAATCAAATTAAACTTTTAAGTGTTCTGCTTTAGCGAGTTTAGGATACGAATCTATCCAAATTAGATAAATGGTCATATACGACCCAGTTGGTACAGTTCAAGGTATTAGCATCAAGCAAAATGTTATCGTTGAACTTGTGATAATCTGATATGAGTTGTGTTCTTTTGGTAATGTAATAACCCCTATAACGGACATAATTTGCAATATAATGTCAACATATGAGTAATTTGCAATATATTGACGGGACAATGATAAGGTAAGGAAAGGTTATCTTTCCTATTTTACACTTTTCATATATAAAAAATATAATCAATCAAGCATCTACAATAATATTACTTAAATTTAAATTAAATTATAATTAAAATGATAAAAAAAAATTATATTAATTAATAAATTTAACATTATTATTAGAACAATAATAATTATTATATAGTCAATAACATTTATTATTGATTTAAAATCATCACATTTATCATATGACTAATAATAAAATATCTTTCCTCACTTTTAAATTTAGAAAACTAAATAACTAAGGTTATCATGTCTAATATGATAATTAGTATTATTAAATAAAAAAATTATTTATTTTTTTTATTTTTATTAAATATATTTAACTTAAGAGTGTGACAGAACAATACTCTCACGTAGTTGAAATTAACTAAAAAAATACTCCATCCGTCGCAATGTTTTGCAACATTTGGGATTGGCACAAAGTTTAAGGAATCCCATCTTTTCCTTCCGCTTTCCGCTTTTACCCTCATCTCCCTCATTCATTCTCTGTCATCCCTGCATCTCCATCTTTGTGAGATACTTTATTTCCAAAACCTAAACTTACAAATACACAAAGAAGAAGCACCAATCCAAGACTAACATCACTGAAATTGGAAATACAAAATAGAATCCAGTCTATAGAGACCCGTTTTTCTATATTTTGGAGGAGTTGGAGGTGGGATGAATTCACCAACAAACGTCTCTCCTCAGGTCCCAATTCTGGCCGCTGTGGAGGCGTAACAAGGAGGGGTGTCCGGTGACAGTGACACAACACTTGAAGGATGGAGGATATCGGCGGGATAGGATAATCGATTAAATTTGGCTACGGATTGTGTTTTTTTAGACCATGGAAAGAGGTTTGTTGGCCTCTGCAAATTGAAAAGCAAACTTAAAACACAGGGGAGATGAAATGCAGGGTTTCTCGGTAGTGGGAAGAGGTCCCACTTGGAAATAGAATCATTAAATAAAATAGGGGACGGAGGGCTAAAATGGTAAATTAATAGGTAAAAACTTTCTAAATTGAGAAATGTCGTAAAAATTCTAGAACATCCCGAAAAGGAAAGTGTTCCAAAACTTTTGAGATGGAGTTAGTACCTATAAACAATTAGATGATTGAATATAAAATTATATATGGAAAATTAACAGAGCAATATATATGAATTATTTAATTTTAAATATTTAAATATTTACTATAAAATAAAATTACTTCATAAATTAAATATTATGAAATAACAAAAACTAATGGATGAATTATTGAGTGTGAAAGGGAGTACTTTGTCCCTTGAGACACGGTGCAACGGCTGACAGATCACATAGACCACATGGATAATCCAAGTTCGAATCTCTCCGGGGATGAATAAAAAATGGGTCTAATCTTTAGCCGAATATCATCTATGGAATTCTCTCCATAGTCTGTGGGACCGATCAACTGTATTCAAATCTCAGTCAAACAATCTGGACCTCTGTCCGTTAAATAACCCTATTAAATAGAGTAGGTGACTACGATATCCCCATATTAAACTGGATTCAAAAAAAAAAAAAAGGAATACTTTAATATCTTATTGTTTTCCGTCGTCAAAAGATTGAAGGGTTTGACCGACCGTTAAGATTAACATCCACTTTTGTATTTCCTTCGTCCCAAATAATCTTACACATTTTTTTTTCCGGATTGTTCCTTAGAAGTTTTTCATTTTCCTAAAAATAAAACATTTTTCCTTTGAAGTTATCAAATTATCTTTACTTTATCTTTAGTTTTTTTATTTTATTTTTTGTGCAACCTTTACTCAAGTGATAATTATATGAAACTACATAAAATCTTACATTCACGTTAATCTATGTACTCACACAAAATGAAAGATTATACAAAATGAAAGATTATTTGGGGACGGTGAAGTATACGTTTACCTATTTACCATTTGTTTTAAAGTATTAAAAAAAATAAGATTGAAAAAATAAAGATAAAGTACTGATGTTTTAGTAACTTTGAGTAAGAAGTTTTCTTATAAGAAAAGTAATCAATTATTTGAAAGACAATCCAAAAAAAAATTGTATAAAAGAAAGGTTGCAAAATTTTAAGACTCAATATATATATATATTAATAATTATGCAACCCTTCGAACATTATCGTAGATTAATAAACATGATTCACTGGGATTATACTAATGAGATAAATTCGTTAAGAGAGATAATTAGACGTTCTGAAGTCATAATAGAAAATTATAAACAAAAAATTAATAACAACTCTAATCCAGAATATTATCAATTTATGATTAAACTAGAACAAGAGAAAATAGAAAGACATATAATAAAAATAATTAATCGTAGATGCTAGGTAAGAAGATTAACTTTCATACTCGATCCTATAGCTTCCTCCTTAAGAAATAATTAAAATGAAAGGTCTCAATTGGTATAAAACTGCTTTAGCTAAAGCAATGGATCAATTATTAATTAAC
>JBBYHH010003887.1:0-17172 GCA_038382905.1 Daphne laureola | reverse complement strand
TGGGCGGAGGTTCCTATCTGATGTATAACAATATATTGGTTAATTCACGCGCTATATTTCTGGTTAAAACTCTGTAACGACTCGTTGATATTTATCTAAGGGAAAGTTTTAATTTAGTCGGTTTTCTGGGAACCGAAACTCTGATGGATTCCGTTCTGACGTCACCAGCCGTAATGTATGAGTAAGTTACGCTTCCGCACTAGCGATCACGATGGACGGTGGTGACAAATAGCCTCCAGTTGTACGCCACATTTGCGCAATACATGTAATTGTGTGTAACGGAATATTCTACGAATATTCTCTGTCAGTCAAAATAATGATAAAAAAAGGTTTAAAAATCAATTTCAGTGATAATTTTGAACTGACAAATTGAAGAAAATTGCAAATGTGAACTGTTTTTTAAAATAATTGTAAAAAAAATTATTTTACCAAACGTTGATGGTAAAAATGGACATTTTCCATTTGATGAGGACTATCTTGGTTTTGAATTTTTCCGACTCAAGTTCGATAGAAGGCGCGCAAAAGAAGGGTCGATCGTCTAACTTTCAGGTGCGCCATTTCCCTAGTCTCAATTCTAATGCCCTGTTTAATCATTCACAAATCACTCCCTAAAAAGCCAAAAAATTAGAAACTGGATCAATCGACCTTCGATTCGATTTCCATGGCGACATCCGACGAGTTCTCTCGCCAATGTCTCCTCCCGAGCTTCCTCTACTCCTCATCAGCTTCCACCAAATCTCCGTTCTTCCATTCCCTCACTTTAGCAAACGCGAATCGGGATCGTCACGAGTTCCGCCGACGATCGCCGATGATGGGTTCGATCTCGACAGGCGGCGGCGAATCGGACGGGAATAAGCTCGTTATTCCGGCGCCGAAGGAGAAGGTCGAGATGTACTCGCCGGCTTACTACGGCGCCTGCACCGCCGGAGGGATTCTCAGCTGCGGTCTCACTCACATGACGGTTACGCCTCTAGATCTCGTAAAATGCAACATGCAGGTACTTCTTTTTCCCGAGTTCTGAAAAGCGAAGAAGCTCTCAAACTATTGTAAAATGGATTCTTGAGTGCTCACGTTTTCATTCAGGGCAATATGTGTTTAGATTTGCTATACCTGGAAATTGGTATGGAACGGCAGTTCCAAACAACCCAGCAATTTGAGTTAGGCTTTCGTGTTGATAATTGTACTAGACAAGCTGTAGCGATATAAAATTTTGAATAGAGTGATCCTGAACTCAAAAAGGGTTTTCTAAAAGTGAATTCTAAATGTATTATAACTATTGTTTTGTTCACCAGTGCTCTGCGACGGGGAATAACTAAAAAGTAGGGGGGGAAAAATGAATGTCAATTTCTAAAAATGAGGGTTGTTTCATGAATTTCTAGTTTTTCAATTTATAAGATAAATCATATTAGACATTTTAATTTTTGCAACACGACACCTTTTGATGAGAAGTAACTGAAATTTAAGGCTTCATCACTTTAGTGGATACAAATTTTCCACAATCTCGTAAGTAATTAAAGTATAAAAAGTAAAATTGAATCTAAGTATTTTTATATTAAATATGTGAGGTTTATATGAGTTTTTTTTTTTTTTTTTAAAGAAGTTTAGGCTTTAGGGAGAATTTTTTAAACTTAACTAAAACTCTACATATACATGATCGAATAATCTTAATCTGATATGCACATAAATGTTGCTTTTATCTCAATTTGATTTTGTTATGGTAAACTACTTTAATAAATAAACAAATAACAATAAATTGAAAATCGAAAAAATGTTTGAAGTAGTAATGTTTGAAGCTAAACTAAAAATAATAATGTTAAGGATTTTTAAAACACTCTATTGTTTGTTCAGAATAATTATAAAATTGAAATTTTGTTCACTTTTTGTTTACTATAGAATATCCATGTTTAAAAAAATAATTTTAACTGAACTATAATGCAGACGGAAGTTATAGACCTAAGTATGTAATATGTCAAAATTGTAGGAGCAAATCATTAAAAAATAAATAAAACTACCATGCAAAAAGAAATGGGAAAAAAAAGGACCAAAACATTTATTTCGAAAAAAATGAACTAAAATGCAAAAAGAATGGAAGAGGGAAAAAACAGAAATTGTACTTTTCATTTACCGATCATAAAACCTTAACAAATGTATATATAGTAAAATTTAAAATGTTGGGGTCAATTTGCTAAAAAAAACAGATTATGCAAGGGGAAGAGGGAAGTTAATCCCTAAACAAAGTGGGAAAAAAAAAAAACCGGAAGAGACAAAAGAGGCACTGTTCATTACAACCACAAATGTTAGTATGTATAATGTGGCAGATTATGGTACTTCCTAAGTCCCAATTTAACATTTCAATCAATTGCTCATTTGTTTGATGCTTAAATTCGAAGGATCAATTATACACTAGAACAAGTCGTTTTTGAGCTTACAAGGATCCTTAATAAGTAAAGCCTATATAATGTGGTGTAGTTGAAATGAAAGCAAAAAAATCCTGCTTATGACTCGTATAAGATTTGTAGATTTCGTTTGCGTAATGTGGTATCGTAGTTGCTAATCGGTATCACTGAACTATCATCAGATCAACCCAACAAAGTATAAAAGCATCAAATCTGGATTTGGAGTGTTGCTGAAGGAGCAGGGTGTGAAGGGTTTCTTCAGGGGTTGGGTACCTACCTTACTTGGTTACAGTGCTCAAGGTGCTTGCAAGTTTGGGTTCTATGAGTTCTTCAAGAAGTACTACTCCGACATTGCTGGACCTGAGTTTGCAGCCAAGTACAAGACCTTGATTTATCTTGCTTGTTCTGCATCTGCGGAGTTTATTGCTGATATTGCTCTCTGCCCCCTTGAAGCGGTTAAAGTCCGGGTCCAAACTCAGCCAGGATTTGCAAGGGGTATGGCTGATGGATTCCCTAAGTTTCTGAAAGCTGAAGGTGCTCTTGGGTATGTTGTCATAGATTTAGCACTAGTGTACACACACATACAAACATAACTTTTGGTTTTTAAGATGAATTTGGCCGGTGAAAATGCAAAATCGGTCCTATAGGTTACGCGCTTTTAACATTTCAGTCCTATCTGTTCGAGTTAAACATACGTAGGTTGTAGCTCATCTCAGTCCTAAACACCTCATAACGGCATTAACCATCAGCCACATGTCAAAAGACGTTAGTTTAAGAGTGAAATTAGTTAGTAGTTGTTTAGGACTTGATTGTTAACTCTTAAGTGTTTAGGACTGAAATGTTAAAAACACAAAACCTATAGAACTGATTTTACATTTTTCTCGATTTGGTCTTTGATGTTTATATCTCTTTCAACTCTACTTACAGGCTGTATAAAGGGCTTGCACCTCTCTGGGGACGTCAGATTCCATGTAAGAAAACATTTGCCTTGTTTACTATCTTAAGTACATTTGTTACTTGCCCTTGTGGAATACACATGGGAGCTCAGTTGAGAGGATGTATATGAATGTGATGATTGTTAACAGATACAATGATGAAGTTTGCATCTTTTGAAACAATTGTGGAGAATATTTACAAGTACAGCATTCCAACACCGAAAGATCAATGCAGTAAAGGTCTGCAGCTTGGTGTGAGCTTTGCGGGTGGATATGTAGCTGGTGTGCTTTGCGCCATTGTGTCTCACCCTGCAGACAATCTGGTCTCTTTCCTCAACAATGCCAAAGGAGCAACTGTCGGTGATGTGAGTAAACTCTTGCTCTTTGCATTAGACCCACAACTGTATCTTTATGTTATCCTCTCATACATATATGCATGTTCATTACTTCATTACCGTGAGCATTTTGACCATGGAGCAGGTCATTTTTATGATTTATCACTTTTGGAGCAAATTATGGATATCCATGAGAGCTATCAATTGACAAATAAAGTATAAACAATATAGACCTCGAACTTTTGAAAGCTTACAAAATGGTCATCAATCTTTTAAAAAAATTACAAAATGATCCCCAGTTTTTTCAAAAATTTATGAGATTAATTCTTTTTTTCTTTTCTTTTTTTTTTTAAACATACTTAGGCTATGCTCATTTGCCAATAATTTTTTTGAAGCAATTAAATCGATCTTTTCCTCCAAATATATTTTTCACAAACTTTACATTAATTTTTAAAAATCTCAAAAAAAAAATTCCAAACAAATACACCCTTGATGCCTAAACTTTTTTGGAAAAAAATTTAGATAGGACCAAAGTTTTGAAAACTTATACTTTAGTCACCATAAAGTGGAGCGGGTCGGATATCGACCAATATGGTGGAACAATCCATGGAATGATCCACAAAGCGCGGATTAAATTTTGTTCAATTCATGGAGCGAATCGGCCCTTTCCAATGTCCATCTCTATGCTCAACGCCCAATTGTATCTCCATGTCCACAGGCTGTGAAGAAGTTGGGACTGTGGGGCTTGTTCACCAGAGGCCTTCCTCTTCGGATTGTCATGATTGGAACCCTCACGGGCGCACAATGGGGTATCTATGATGCCTTCAAAGTTTCTGTGGGACTGTAAGTTGTTTCTGTTCTGTTTTGGTTAATGTGGATATTCCAGTTTTATGTTCAATGCTCCTTCAAATGTTTCGCTGTTTCTGCTTGTTTTGCAGGCCAACCACTGGAGGTGCTTCTCCTCCACCGACCAAGAAGCAAGATTAGAGTTTGAATTCTTGTTTTGCAATTCATTTTTGAAAATAGAGCATGATTTTGATAATGAGAGAAGAACGGCAGGCTCACGTTTACTAGCTAATTGTCCATGGGGGCTAAAGCCCTCATGTTTTTTTGGTTCTTTCTACGTAGAAGCATGTACAAGTAGTAATAGTTTTTGAGAATGTTAGTAGTGAGGAAAGGAGCATATTTAGCTCTCCAACATTTTGCATGCAAAGACTTTTTTATTTATTTATTTATTATTTATTATTTATTATTTATTTATTCCAATTCTCGTTCAATTAACCAACAAAGTTTCCTGAGGTTTTATTAAAAAAAACAAAGTTTCCTAGGTTTACGGGTAAAAATACCACTAAAATATACAAACATTTTAAATTTACCATCTGACTTTATATTGGGTCGATAGTACCATTCATGTTTTAAAATTATGGTAAAATCATGATACATGTTCTGAAATTAGGGATTACTAGGTTGATGGTGTCAAATGGTTTGACAAAATCATTAATTTTTATTATGTGATAAGAGTGGGTTCGTTGATGTGAATTTGACTGTAAAATAATAGTGTATTTTGAGATAATTTTTCGGGTGTAAAATTTATTGGAGAAATTGAAGAGAATGTGTAAGATTTTAGAGCTACAGCGAGTATTTATCCTTCTATTTCACCACTATATTCATGTTAACAAATCTCCTCTTACCATGGACTTCTTCTGTCTAAAAAAGATTTGAACATTTCATTTTCATTATTTAATTTATGATTTATTTTCTTCAATAATTTAATATAAAAAATTAAATAATTTATATGTAAATAATAATTCAATATTTCTAGTTTCTAAATATAAGAGAATGAGTCTTCCACCGATAGATAGATTCTTTGTTTTTCATGTAGACAATCTGGATTTCAGTTTATCCGCGACAGCCTCCTAAGAATCAACATTGTTCATTTTCACTCCAACATGCATACCCAAATATTATGTGAAGGGAAGGGATCCGACTTCACATCCCAGAGAATTTGCCATTTCTTCCACTTGAGCTTTGCTCACCCCGACACCAAAGATTTTTGTTTTTGCCAGATTTGCTATCATACCTGAAACCATCGAGAAGCATTTGAGGAGGCGCATTAGTGACTGAATGTTGTCTCTTTCCCAAGTATCAAAGAATATGGTGTCATCCGCATATTGGAGTGTGACATATGTAGATTCTGAGAGCCAATTCTGATGACTGTGATGAGATTTTTTTCCATAGCTTCTTCCATCATAATGTGAAGTCCTTCAGCTGCAATTAGGAATTAGGAATAGGAAAGGTGATAGAGGATCGCCTTGGGGTATGCCTCTTTCCATCTTGAATTCCCTTGTTGGACTCTCATTGATTAAAACTGAAACTGATGCAAAGCTTATACAAGAACTGATCCAGATTATCCATTTCTGACCAAACCCCATTTATTTCATAACTGAAAGAAGATATCTTCAACTTACGGTGTCAAAGGCTTTTTCGAAGTCTACTTTCAGGATGACTGACTTTCTTCTGCGTGATTTAAAAAAATTGATTGCTTCATTCGCAATAAGAATCCCATCAGTGAGTTGTTGGCCTTGGATAAAACTTGTTTGAACTTCACTGATAACTGTAGGGAGAGTATTCTTTAGTCTCTCTGCTAAAACTTTGGGTAAGATTTTATGTTGGCAACCCACTAGACTAATTGGTCGATATTCTTTTAGTCCAACCGGGTCTTTGGATTTCGGGACAAGGGCTTGAAGGAGGCGTTGCAACCGTGCCCAATTTTGCTCGAAGTTTCAAAGTACTTTATGTAATTGAAGAAATCTGTTTTTAGTACCTCCCAGTGTTCTTTGATGAATTTGAAGTTGATCCTGTCAGGTCCGGGAGCCTTTGAGGAGCCACAGTTCCAGACTACTGCTTTAATGTCATCCATACTTAAGGGTTTTTCTAAGTTGTCCGTCACTGCTTGAGATAGTTTTTTGAATTTGGAGCTGACAAGAATTCCTTTGTTAGGATCTGGTTCCTTGAATTGGTTTTCAAAGAACGCTGCTTCTTCTTCTTTTATCAGATGAGGAGTTTCAGACCAGGAGCCATTGATGAGGAGACCTCTAATGTCGTTTTTTCTCTGCCTGTGTTTGACTGTAGCATGGTAGTGTTTGGATTTCGTCACCTTCTAAAGCCCATTTGGAACGAGATTTTTGATGTAGGGAGCTGATTAATGCTTTTTCAGATGAGATTAGGTTCTGGAGACAAGCATTTTTCTCCTATATTTCGGCCTTTGTGAGTGTCTTTTCTTCAATCAATTTGTCCCATCTTTCTCTCTCTTTTGAGCGTAGAAACTTTTGCTTCAAGGCAACTTACATTGTCAATATGTGTAGATCTCCAAACTTTGATTTTTGACTTTAGGAGTTTCAGCCTTTCCTTCAAAATATAGTCTGGTCTGCCACTGATCGAATGAGTCCATGCTTTGTTGACAATAGGTTGAAGTTCCTTATTTTCCAACCAACTATAAAAAATTCTGAAAGGCTTAGGGCCAAAGTCTACTGCTCTGCTTTATAATAATAGGAGAAAATAATCTGAGATCTCCCTGCCTTTCGAAACAGCAAAGATGTTTGGCCAAATTTCTATGAAGTCAGGTGAGCAAATTTTTTTGTCCAATTTGCTCATTTTGGATCCAGATTTGTCTGACCAGGTGAATTTTCTATCCACTAGATTTATCTCCTTCATTTCGGCCTCTTCAATGAACTTGTTAAAATCTGAAGCTTCTCTTGAGTTGAAATCACAGCCCTTTCTATCTTCATTCTTTCTGACTGCATTGAAGTCTCT
This sequence comes from Daphne laureola, assembly GCA_038382905.1. Classification (NCBI taxonomy): domain Eukaryota; kingdom Viridiplantae; phylum Streptophyta; class Magnoliopsida; order Malvales; family Thymelaeaceae; genus Daphne; species Daphne laureola. The sequence continues at coordinate 9,693 of JBBYHH010003887.1, read as the reverse complement.
TGCCCAACAAGTAGGAGTCTGGAAGCTTGTTCTTGAGGCGAGAAGACATGCCCAAAGTCTTCTTTTGTCACAATTTGATTGAGGTCCATAAACATTTACTAAAGTGATTTTTGTTTTCATAATTGGGTGTTCTCCTTGAACAATGAGATAGCCTTCCCCTGCTGCAGCACTAGCCATAGAGAAAGCATCGATGTTCCAACCCATAAAAGACCTCCAGCTGAGCCTCTTGCATCTATAGAGCAGAAATCACAATCATCTGAATCCGAGGGACCTAACCAGCTGAATATTGATATCTGAGAGTTTAGTTTCCTATAAAGCCAAAAAAATGATTTTTTCTTTTTCCACAGTCTGCTTGATCCATCTTCTTTTCAAGCTCTTCCCTAATCCCTTCATATTTGTTGATAAAAGCTTCATACAAACTGATTGATAAATTCTTTAAGGAACCGAAACTCACCTGGGATGCTTTTACATTGATGACCGAAGCTTCCACGTCAAATGCCCAAAATTCATCATCTCCACTAATCCTGGATTGAATAGAATCCCGATTTCCTCTCCCATTTGTTTGCTTTGCAAAAGTTCCAGTGACGAGTTTCGTTGTGATCGTCTTCTTCGCAGAGTCAACAGATTCTTGTTTTGTCGATTAAGAAGATTCCAGAGGTTGAGTTCTTCGAAGACTGGCTTTGCTGGTTGAAGTGGGTGGGTTGACTCAAGTCTTTGGTAGTATGGCTTTTGGATTTATAGGCATGCTTAGATGGTCGGTTTGGTGGGGGTGTTGGGTCGATTGTTGGTGGGCTTTTTACAGGTGATCTTAAAGCTGAATGGGCCTGGGCTGCTTTCTTCTTAGTCTTGCTTGTAGGGGACCCTGTTGCAGCAATGTTGGTAGAGCCGACAGAGCAACTTTCTGAGCCAGAGCTGCCTTCCAAAAGCTTTTTGTGCATCAGTCGAACTTTTCGACTTATCAACTTTTCGCCAGAAATTCCTCCCTTGGAACTAGTTGCGCAGAGTCAGGAACAGTAGTAACCTCGTTGTCCGCAACCGTTTCTGGAACATAGGTTGTTTCATCGGTGTCGGCGTCTTCGTCGTTACTTTCAAAATTTCCGACAGAGTCGTCGGAATCTGAAGTGGAGTGCCAGCTTGATGCATCTTCTGAGTTTCTGAATTTTGTAGATCTTCAAACTCGAAATTGAGGGTTGTGTCTTCAATTACACATCTTTATTAACTTTTCCCCTAATATTGTGTTGAAGTCTTTGTTGATTGTGTGCATGGAATTCGTGAGAACACAGAACCGTCCTCTGTTGAGACGCAATTTCTCTCTTCTTGTTGGTTCGATTAAAAGTGTTCGTCCCCAATGGGTTGTGAACTTTGTAAAGTTGGTGTCAGCCCAAGCTTCAACAGGGAGGCCTTCAATGTTCACCCACGCCAATCGACCCGGTTGTTCCAATTTGTTCTTCCATTGATCAATCCAGGAAAACCACTGTGAGAACCACTATCGCTTCTGTTGTAGCAATTTTCTTGCTTTTATCCTTTTATCACATTCCAGCAAGGAGTCTAAGACCACCTAAGTATTTGATTGATTAGTAACCCAACCCCTCTTGATAAAAAATCCTATAGATGTGGATCAGTGTTTCCAAGTCCTTTGTTTCTCCAACAAGGCAACCCTTAAGCCAACCGATTCTTTCCTCTGAGACTTCCAGTGTGATTGTTGCCGAGTCTTTGCTGGTGCTGGCCTTGTTTGTGGGTGGTTGCTCCTTTCTGATCCAAATTTGATTGCTTTCATTGTTTAGAGGTTCTCTGTGAATTGGTTTGGGTAAAGGAACTTCTTCACGGGTTTTGGTTTCTCATCTTTGAACCTTGCAAGGTTGATCTTCAGGTGATATCAGGACAATCATGTTCCATTAAGTTTGTGTTCCAGCTTCTTGACATCAGTCACTCCTTTGAATCTAACAAAGCCAAAACGTTGGCCATATATGGATTTCTTGTTTGGGATGTAGACATGTACCATGCATCCAAAGCTTTGAAACAACTTCTAAAGGTCACCTGCAACACACCATTCCGGCAAATTACAGATGAAGAAGCATGTTGTTGTTTCTTTGAGGACTCTCAAAGTTCATCCTGTCTTCAAATGCCCTTGTCCACTTTACTTGATCCTGCCCCCTAAATCTAACACTCAGAGAAAGCTTCACACGGGTTGTAATGTTCCTAACAAAATCGCTCCCCCTCGCCGGATTCGCTTGTACTCTCCCCCTCAACAAAAGCTCTCTCTCTCTAACTCTCTCATCTCTCCCATGACCAAATGGAGTATGAATAAGTATTACACTAATTGAATCTAGGTTATGATACTAATTGAATCTAGGTTATGATGCATAGTATAAAGATGTATAAATTCCAATCACATGCACCGAATGTCGTAGGTTCCCATTACGCTATTTGGCATCATCAAATTAAAAATGACAATTTTACCTAAATTTCAAAACATAGATGATATGACACTATCACTTTAAAATAAAATCAAATGATAAATTTAGAAATTTTATATACGTTGATGACATTTTTACCCTTAAACCAAAAAAAAAAATATCTGCCAATTACATAATTACCAAAAAGAGGCATTGCAAGTATTTAAAGCGTTGAGAGAGTACAATTTTCAATTGGTTATAGTTTTCGACCTATATCTGATTGAAACAATTTAATCACTATTTCTACAACTTAAACATACGGGAAGGAGGTGAGCAAAATTAAACCTTGCTGTAACTCTACACTGTTGGTTGGATTTAAGGATGTTTTGGGTATACCGTATCAAAAACAACCCTAGCAAACGTATGACGAATTTCCTTGAGATTTCCTAAAGCTAACAATTCATAATCTATCTTTTTACCATACTTTTGAACGAACCCCTTCTCCTTACCATTGAACACACATTCGAAGATGCTGCAGACTTTCGTATACAAAGCCAGCGAAATGAACACCTGCACATAGAACTCAAAACACTCATAGCCAATTCGCTTAATTTCAATATGATAGGAGTATTTCATTTACAATTTACTCTAAAAAAGGATATTAAAAAGTGTAAATTTACTTAAATAGCTGAGAAATTTTGAATCTTTAATCACGTGAATAACTAAACTCGATGGATTATACTGCTTATGTCATTTTCGGCTTAATCCAATCGATTAAGTCGTTCATGTGATTAAAAAATTGAAATTATTCTCAATTTTCCAATGTATGTTGTTTTTTAATGTATATTTATCAAGTTTTAGGAGTACTTGATTATGTCGGGCTTAGAATTGAGAATTGCATCCACCATAAATGGAAAAAAAAAAATACAAAATCTTCTATCACCTGTTTTCAGAAATAAATCTCTAGGACCTTACCATTAATTAATATTCTGTCCCACAAAATTAGGCACATTTGACTTTTATACTTATGTTTGACTCAAACTTTCGTTAAGAAAAATTTATCAAAAAATATATTTGGAAACTAGACACATTCAAATTTTATTTGCATATAAACTCGTACATTTTTATGTCAAAAATGGTAGTATAAGAAAAAAATCATAGATTAAATACTGAAAAACAAATGTGGCTAATTTTCTAGGACGGAGAAAGTATAAAAAGGTAAGGGCCCACAAATTTATTTCCATAAACAGATGGTTCTGGAATAACAGTTTCCCAGCATCTTTACTCTAAGTTAGGCTTCAATTGGTGGTTTAAGTCCAACCAAGAAATAAGCTCTGCTAGTCCAACAAAGGTAGAAGAGTGATGCTTACCAGATCAGAATACGGGGCTTGAGGATACGCCGACATAGCCCGAGATATGAAATACTCGTCCGTCATTTGCCATAATGCACCTTTAACAGATGCTGCAAGATCTGAAATCTCATCTTTTAAAGTTTCATACTCCACATCTCGAGGTTCAGCCAACTCAGGGAAGCTAGGATCATGTGGCTTGTTCATTTTCTGAGAGATTTCGACTGCTTCAGGTATGTTGCCACCGTTGTGCACCGCAAGGCAAAATGCAGCAACAACTGATGGATCCCTGGGCTTGCCACACAGGGCTAGATGGAAAGCTAGTAAGAAAACCCTGAAACAATAGAACACTCGTTTGAGACTGTTTCGACAGAGATGTGTATGGGCACTGATGGACAAGGACTTGTAGCATTACCATAAACTACTGTGGCATGGTTTATCCGGAGAAAGAAGTTTATCCAGGTTGGCGAATAACCGCTGCAAAACAATGAACACATTAATGTAAGTGCGTTTCCACGAAAGTTTATATAAGCAATGATGCCGTCATGCTGAGCAGCTTTTCAAGCAACCAATGCTGCAATGCTTATAATATCTCGACACTCGGTGGATAAGTGCTGTGAGCCAATTCAGCCTGACTAGCTCGCAAGCCCTAAGGGAGGAACCCATCACTCATCCACATATTCAGGAGGGCTGTCCAAGAAACATGCTGGAGCTGAGGAGTTTCTCTTCCAGTAAAAACCCATGAAGAAGCGACTCAAGAGCTTAATGGATGCCTGAGGAAAAACTTGCAAGCTAACAAAAACGCTAGTGTCCGAAACTATTTGGGAAAATCGTGTACATCGTCAGCAGGACGTCCACGGTTCAAGCTCATTCTTTAGCCAAATCCCACTAAATGACACCAAAAGAAACTTTCTACTACCAGCTTTACCACTTTATCTTCTTCCCATTCAGCTTAAAGTTGGGACTCACTAGACTTTCTCTTTCATTCTTTTCAAGTGGGGTAAAATGGTCAAAATGCACTTTCGGAAACTCACTTTGATCTCTATGTCCAGTAAAAAACACTACTTCTTTTCGGGACGGAGGGACTCCGAGGGAGTAATACCTAACAAACTACATCTACGTGTATAAACACTTCTATATACTAGAGAGAGAGAGTACTGAATATAACTAGCACCATTAGTTTCAAATCATACAGATTTCATTCAAAAGAACAAGTAAAGCAAATTACCAGTAACATATTAGATCTCTTGTCACGTCTGCGGAAACCATGGCGAACAAAATATGCAGCCTGTTAATAGACAAGGACATTTCACGTGAGATCATGAAATGATAGCGGCACGGAAATCAAACATAAACTGGTACCTGAATGGGCAAAAGTATTTCTAGAATTCCAAACTTCCACAATGATCTCAGGGAAGCTTCTGCAGATCCGTAAGCAAGCATGTAGTTCATTTCCATTAGAAGCCTGGCCTAACGAATCACAATTGAAACAAGTAAGACCCCTTCATGGACCTTAGTTGCACAGAATTTTTCCAATCGGAAGAGGCATATACCTTATCAAGTCTTAATATGGAGGTTGATAAATGTTTTACAAAATGTGCAGTTTCCCTTGAAAAGCGGAATTCTAATCGGGCAGCAACTCTTATTGCACGTAAAATGCGAGCTGTAAAGCAAATGAATAATGGTGTTCGGTTATCTTAGAACTAGAAAAGGCTAAACCTATGGGTCCTGAGATGCAGTGTATCCTAGAAGTATATCCATTGAGAAGATACAAGTCTCAGATAAACTCACCACAATCCTCTTCGAATGAAGTGCTTGGAGGGATCACAGTTCGTACCTGTTGAATAGGATAAATTAAGGGCAAATCATGTCCCGGTGTGTATAAAGTAACTCCAACTCAAAGTTAGACAGAAGCTCACTCTAGATTTTTTAATGTCTTCAATTCCTCCGACATAGTCGTACACAACCTTTGCAAAAGGATCCAACATCAACCTACAGAAAGAAAGTGTATCTGACTCAAGAATGAAACACAACGGTAACAGAAATCTAATAGATAGCTGGCAGTTATGAACCTTTAGGTCTAAAGGACTATGTATGCTACCCGTTTATTGTAAAATCTCGCTTCAAGCAATTTCTCCAGCGAATACAGTCCTCCTCATCATACCCTTTGGGTATTCCAAACACATCACTTTTGTCTCTGCCAAAATTTCGTGCAGAAGTGCTAAAACTTGAAACCTATATAGGAAGATCAATAAAACGCTACAAATTCAACATAGCGTAGTTCTGACGCAGGATGACTTGTTGTTGACAGAAAACAAACCTCTATGATAGTATTATTAACATGGACATGACATATAGGGAAGCGCCTTCCAATTATTTCACACCACGAGAAAGTCTTTACCACCTGCAAGTTTGGACAAATAACGTTAGCTACATCAGACTCTGGTCGGGGCAGCCCCCTTAGAGACTTGAGGGATCATGAATCTACTCACCTAGATCAATTAAAACATTGCAACACATAGAACATCAATCATAGAAATAATTTGCAAATTATTCTGGTCAAACAATCACTATGGCAGCCACCATGAGTTAAAGTTAGAACATGACTATAAACTTTAATACAGATCTTTAAAAACCATATAGCTCCTAAAATTCATAGCAAACCAAGTTTATGTAAGCCTAAGTCCAGAAAGCACTAATCTTCAGATAAGACCTCGTTTGGGAATAGCTATTTCAAGTAGCTGTAGCATTTTGGATAAATTTTCAATGGTCAAGATCAGACATCTTAAATATGTGTGAAGCTACTTAAGAAAGAAAATGTATCCTTAAAACAACCTACAACAAAGCAAACGAAAACATCTTAAATATGTTCATGAAAATATTCACCACAAAACATAAACTCTCAGCAAACATTTAGAGAGCTCCCCCAAAAGCAGCAACTAGTTTTAGTTGTCTCATGTATTTAGTTAGCAAGTACAAAAAAAGTAGATTCGGCAGTTGCCGAAAATTTTCAATTACTTCCACAAATACGGATGCTTTCATTTACATAGCACTCATAGAAGAATAAAACTACATATACAAAGCAAATTTATAGAGAAGACCAATACATCACACACATATGTGTATCCGGAAATTATATAAGCTCTTGATGGCAACATCTATCAGTTGAAAAAGTTTCATGCACTTCACAGCATCCAACGAGCTCAGCTTTATGGTGAGCAAATTTGTTAATGATAATTTTCAATACAATACACTAACTGCCAGCAATAGATAAACCAGGTTAAAGATTACCTCTCTGAGTTCAGCTGAAGTAATGATGTCAAAATCTTTTGGTGTTCTCTTCAAGATAAGATCCCGTACACAGCCTCCAACAAGGTAAACCTTGAATCCTGAATATTCAAATTCAGGGAAAAGAAAACATTCATATGATCCTGAAAGGTGACACTTATTTTTTTATTTTATTTTATTTACATTTTTATCTTCGTAACAAAAGGAAGCTCAAAAGGGTGAAAAGAAAGTATGAATCAATGTAGCTGGGCGACATATTCAAATCCCAATTCACTAACAGGAAATGTTTCATTTTAAACTGGTTTTCTCAATCACTCAGTTGAACAAAATATATGATCTTATTAAAGAAATGAAAAGAAATAACGGGAAAACATAAATTATATCATCACCATTTCGTTTAAGTTCGGTTAGAACTTTTTTTGTTGACGTTGGAATCATTGAACTGCGGATACCCAACTCCTTCGAATTGATTTTCCTCCATTTGGGTCCATTAAAGTCTCCACCAGTTACTTCAACAAACAATGTTACATAAATTATTAGCCCAGGGAACACCGTAGCTCCATTTTCTCTAGCAAAACAAGAACTTAAACATACCACTACCACTTTTATCACTGTAACTTCGATCTCCATCCCTGCTAACACTCTCTGCATCATCAAGAGCCTGAAGGGTCTGAACTGCCGCAACAGAATTCAGACGAAGCTGCGAGGAAATCAAATGAACGTCAGCGAAAAAAGGTGGAAACTTTGGATAGGACAGAAGCAGAAATTTTACATTGCGAAGGCAGTGAGAAAGAGGAAGCCGAAGGCAGAAATTGGGTTTGCAGGAGAAGTTCAATCCGGAAGCTGCCATGGTAGCGAGAGATAGAACACGACCAGGGGACGACAAAACGATAAGCTTAAAGCCTTAAACCCTCCCAGAAAAATAAAAATAAAAATAAAAACAAAAAGGGAAAAAGCTGACTGAAAAACAAGGCAAAAAGCAAGACAAAAAAAACTTCCACGACTTTCTGAGTTGGTACGATTGGTCATCAAATTTTCTAAACTGCTGAATAAATTATTGAACGTTTAAAATTGTATCAAATTAATTATTGTGTCTTATTTTTGATGATTTTTCATGTGGAAGAATAACGTAGATTGAATTGGAAGTTTAATACTTCCTCGATCTCAAAAAGATTTGAATATTTCATTTTCAGCATTTAATCTATGATTTTTCTTCTTCAACATTTTAATGTAAAAAAATAAATAATTTATATGCAAATGATAATTCGATATTCCTAATTTCTAAATATATTTGTTTTAATTTTTTTTAGCAAGTTCTTCCTAATAATTATTTGAGTCAAACACAACACCAAAAGTGAAATGTTTAAAACAATTTGGGACAGAAGCAGTATAAAGTATCTCTAAATGTTCAATTAAAAACGCATGTTAAAGTAATACCTTTCTGAAAGTGAAAATGTGATTATGGTAAAGGAAACGATGTGATATTCTCTTAACGTGTGTGAGTTTTTTTTAATTGAACACTTAGAGATACCTTAGATTTACCTTACTGCTCAATCTACATCATTTTTCTGCCCGAAATATCATCAGAAATAAGACGCAATAACTAAATTGGTAGTACAATTTTAAACGTTCAATGGTTTAATCAATAGGTTAGAAAGTTTGATAGCGAATCCTGATAACTCAGAAAATTAAGGAGTTTTTCATGCTTTTTTCCAAAAAACAATGGTCGAGATTTTGCTGCAATTGGGTTCTTAAGGTTTAAGATAAAAACCCAGATATTAGAATTGAATCTTTCGCTTCGTTATAAGATTCATTCACTAAAGCCCATTACTTTATCTTGCTGGACCTCGAATATAAGCCCAAAAGACGGGACCTTGTAGCTATTATGGAATACGCCCAATTTGGTTGGAAGCAAATATTTCAATTAGTTTAGTTTAGTTGTAAGTTGTGGTGTTTTAAATAATTTAAAAGTTGATAATCAACAGATAGGTGAACGCTGAAAATCTGATTATGAATAGCTTCTTATGATGTTCTAATTAATTAAGAAGTTCACAATCATGAATTTAATCTTTATAAAAACAACGACAACAATAGTGATATAGTAGGATTTATTTTTCGGCACGGGTTAAAGTGTGCCACCCCTCAACATGTGTCAGTGTTATTGTTTGTTTATTTTAAAAAATATCACTCATTCTTCTTCTCCTTCTCCCTCATTTTACTATTGTCAAAGTTTACCGTCGTCGGCCTTCACGAAGATTTGAAACACCACCCTCCAACTCTCACCTTCAGCCTCCAACCACCATAGCTCCTCTCTTAAGGATTAAGGACCGGCGGACCGTTAGAAACTCGGTGGTAGCCTCCTCCTCCATCAACAATCATCGAATTCACGATAATTGTAGGAAATTTGTTTGAATGACCCGGAATCCGACCCAATGAAATCCGTCAATAGAAGCCGCAATTGACAGTGCCGGACTAGCCAATCGCTTCTCCAGTCATCGACGCTCCATTCCTAGCCATTTTCTGAGCTGAAAGACGTAATTCATCCCACTCCCTGAAACTGCAACCTGCTGGCTGCTGCACACGACAAAATTATGATGCCCCTACATACCATTATGATGTGCTCTCGACTCATTATGATGCTCTTTTTTATAAAAATGATG
>JBBYHH010003667.1:0-17175 GCA_038382905.1 Daphne laureola | reverse complement strand
GAAGATAAGGGGAAGAGAACACCATGGAGGCAAGTGTATGTGATCACTTGGCCTTGTGGTAACCTCCACCCCTTAACTATCCCTTAACCGCCCCTACTCATCTATAAATATATGAGGAGAGGCCGGACTACATACAGCTTTTCATATATTGGAAGTTACTTCAAACACTTCTTCATCTTCATCTTCTTCGTCTTCCTCTCACTTTTCAAGGCCAAAATTGTCAAGTCTTCTAGGAGTATTTTGGGTGGATCTTTTATGGTGTTTCTTCAACACTTCTCACCCCTTTCCATCACTTTAAATCTATCTTCTCTCATCATCCATCATCCACCCCTATTCTTGGAGGAAGAGCAAGCGATCCGCCACCAACATCAAGGAAAGAGCAAACGTGTTTTGGAGCAAGGAAATTATATTTCCTTAAGCTGTTTGTCCAGAAGTAAGGTATGTATTTCGGCCCCTTAAATGTATGTGTGAATATGTTATTCTTCCCTCCTACTTGTTCATGAAGAAAGAAGCATGATTATATCAGGAAATATCATGCCATTTCCAAGATGACAAAGAATGAATATGAACTTCTACATGTTGTATTACACATGTTTTAGATTGTCTAACATAAAAGTATGTTAGTAGAAGATCTAAAATCATCACTTGTTTCTTAAGGAAAGAGTTTTATTTGTGCTGTGTTAGCTTGTATTCACTTTTGTGACATCTTTGATCTCAGATAGAGAGTGGAGAACAAGATGAAGATCTTAGTTTGAACTTTGAGAGAAAAAAGGCAAGAGTGAACTTCTTAAAAGAGCCATTATTGAGTGTTAACATGAGTGATCAAGAGTGATAAACACTTAGAGAGTCGAGAGGTCCTATTTGCTACTAACACATATTGTCAACTTCTGAGATTCTTTGTTTGTAGATGGATACATCCGATTCTACACCTCATTCTCTATCTCAATTGAGGTTGTATGAAGCCATTGAAAAGCTCACACAAAAGATTGATGCAATGGGTGCTCAACTAGCATCTACAAATGACAAAGTTACAAATATAGAAGTGGCTCAAGGAAAGTTACTGGAGAGTTCTCAAGTTAATGAAGGTGTAAAGGTCTCAAAGAAGCAAGAAACTCATCCTAACACTCAAGACCCGCCCCTAAGACCCCCATCTCACACCACTCATACTCGGCCTCCACCTCATCGAAGGAGAACCCATGTTGTTGAAGAGATTCTTGAAAGTGTTGATGAAGAATACTATGAGGATCCACTGCCAAGAAATCCAAGAAGAAGAATTTACAATGAGGAAGAGGATTTCTATGAATCACCCCCACAAAGAAACCGAGTTCCAAGAAGAAGAGATCAAAACCGTGAACAACAATCCCTCAACAATGTAGAACTACAAGTTCCACCCTTTTATGGAGGAAGTGATCTGGAGGATTACTTAGATTGGGTCAAGAAGGCCGACATGATTTTTTATTGTCTTAGTTATTCCGATGAGCTAAGACTAAAGCAAGTGGTGATTGAGTTCTCGGGTTACGCTCTCACATGGTGGGAACAAGAAAGTATGGAGAGAGCTAGAGCTCATATGCAACCCATTGACTCATGGATATAACTCAAAGAGGCTTTGAAGAATCAGTTTGTGCCTCCTTACTATGACCGAGATTGTTATTTTAGTTTACAACATCTTGTTCAAGGAAATAGGTCAGTGGAAGATTACCAAAAAGATTTGGAAGGAGCATTAATGAGAGAAAATGTCTTTTTTTTGTTTGATTGGGTGAATTAGAGTACTAGAGAGGCACTCCTGAAAGGCATCTCAAACTGCAAGCATCTAGTCCTAAATCTAGCCAACGCCTGGTTCATTACTGATAAAAATACAATGGGGGAATAGAACCAGGAAGAAAAGCCCTGAGGTCAGTGAGAGAAGTATCAAACAACATACAGTCCATGGGAACTATGTCCCGAAAAAACAGAGGCAGTGAATCCAACCACATGGTTCGACCCGTTCCAAGAAGAGCATGCTCAACCAGTTTCTGAGCAAAGATATTGGCCTCACATAATACATGTGAGACCTGCCAACAACTTAGTTCCATAGGTGTCCTCTGAATCGCATGGATACAAGCTGAAGCTTCTGATTCTCCTCTTGTTGTGGAATTAATGGAGTTAACTACTCCGCGAGCATCAACTTCAACAATTAAGCAAAGGCCTAGGAAGGGTTGACTGAGATTTAAACCCAGTTGAATAACAAGGGCTTCACCATAGAAGGCAACAAGATGTCCCCTACGACACTCTTCCATAGCTGCAACAATCTGACCATCTGAATTGCAGAGGACAACACCTATTCCCAGCCGACCATCCTCTCGAACTGTTGCATCCATGTTCAGCTTGAAGTATCCCACTGGCGGAGAGCTCTACCTGATTTCCAATCATGACTTTGACTTGAGATATGGAAGGAAATGGGCTTCCGCAATCTGTTGGTGAAGGAGCCAAATGAGCTCATCACGACTCCACATTCTTTCTCTGTGGACTGATCTGTTTCTATGCTTCTAGAGAAAATTAGTTGTCATAATAAAATGGCTCTAGGACTTAAGTGAAATAGTAGAGCTAGCTCGCTTGATCCAAAAATATATTGAGGGGCTATCATCTTCTGTCACCATCACCAGCCCTTTTGCAGTCCATATTTCTCTTGAGAAATTACAATCTCTCAACAAATGTAGAGTTGATTCCTTCACATTACCACAAATAGGACAAGAAGCATCATCAATAGTAGATTGATAAAGTAAATTTACCCGGGTAGGGAGAACATCATGGGCTGCCCTCTAGATAAAATGCTTGTATTTATTAAGAGTTGGGGCACTCCAGATACACAGTTAAAGGGAGTTGTCACCAGGATGATTATTCAAGTTCATTTGGGTCATCCTCCTGTACGCTTCATACCTTCTTCTAACAGAATAAATTCCATCTCCATTATAGTGCCAAATTAAGGCATCGTTAGGACAGTTCATCAGAAGAGGGATATGGGTGATCAATTCCACATTGATTAAATTAAAGCTATGATGAATAAGGGACACATCCCATCCTAAACCATCATTGAGAAGTAGGCTTGTTACAGTAGCCTGTTTATCGACATTGCCTCCGTGGGGTGTGGACAACATGAAATTCTCACCTCTAGGGATCTAGGGATCACGCCAAATTTTAATCTAAGATCCTTGACCAATTCTCCACCGTAACCCGCAAAGTAAAAGATCTCGGCCCTCCATAGACTCCTCCAGGTGTAAGAGGAATTTTTCTTGTCTCCTACATCCAAGAAAGAAGCTAGAGGAAAGTACTTAGCCTTAAGGACTTTGGCACACAAAGAAGTATCAGTTGTGATCAATCTCCACCCCTGCTTGCCTAGCGCCAAGTTGAACACGGAGAGGTCCCGAAATCCGAGTACTCCTTCTTTCTTGTGTGGACTGAGCCGTTCTCATCTCATCCAGTTCATGCCCTTCCCGTTCTTATCGTGGTTCTAGAAGAATTTATTTAGCACCACCTCCATTTTACGACATGTCGAGTCGGGGATCCTGAAAAAAACTGATAGAATAGGTAGGAATATCCTGACCCATAAATCTTATAATAGTTTCCTTACCTGTGCGGGAGAGAGTTTTTGTGAACCAACTACATGTACGCTTGTTCATGTCCTTCAAATAAGAAAAAGCCCATTTTTTACTCTGGCCCACCAGGGTGGGAAGACCCAAATATTTTTTGACATTACGACACTCATTAACACCAAAGAGGCCAATGAAGTGGCGAGGATCCACCTCTGTAATGTTTGGGCTAACGAATAACCCCAACTTGTCAAAATTAATACATTGTCCCAAGGTGGCCTCATAATCTCGCAAAATGTCAAGAAGATGTTTCGCTTCGCGAGGCTTTGTCCTTGTAGATAACATTGCATAAGTTGATCAGTCGGAAGTGTTTCATGTTTTTAGGGTTGTTTATTTTTGGGATAAGAATAGTGGTTGTAGAATTGACCACCCGTACTGATTTGCCTTCATTTAGGACCTCAAGACAAAATGGTATGACATCAATCTTTACCTCCACCCAAAAATGCTGATAAAAGCCAGCTGGAAGGCCGTCTGGGAACGATGCTTTTATTGGATGCATTTCCTTGAGGACTGCCTGAATTTCCTCCTCATTATAAGGTCTCGCAAGATTAGAGGAAACCTAGTTGCCTAATTGATTTGGCCAGAAATTTTCGAGAAGCGCAGGATCCACCTGTGTCGGGGCTAAAAATAAATCAGAGAAATAATCAGTGGCCACATTTGCAATTTCTTCGTCCTTTTCAACCCACTCACCACCATTGTTCTGTATATAGGCAATTTTGTTGGTACACCTCTCATGGAAGCAAATATGGCTATGTTCATATTTGGGTTGAAAGGAGTCATCTCTAAGGTGGTTGAATTGTGTGTCTATAGAAATTATCAAGATATGGTACACAAAGCCATTAGAGTTTAGAAACAAATGAAGAAATGAGCATCCTACACCCTATCCTCATCTCAGGCTCCCAACTGACCCCAATGGACTAAACCCACCACCTCATACAAACCCCCTGAACCCTTCTAACCAAGAAACCCACCTTACAAGAATCTTACACCACCCCTCAAAGACCAAAAAATCCACCAACTCACACTAGAACACTTGAGTGTTTCAAGTGTAGAGGAAAAGGCCACTACTGCTTTGGTTGTCCTAACAAGAAAGTCATGGTGGTGAGACCAAATGATGAAATTTCTAGTGAAGAGGAGGAAGAGGCCGACTCCAACAATGAGTTTGTTGAAGAAAGTGGAGAAGAGGAATGAGAGTTGCCTCTTGAATGCATGCTCTTGGTTTCAAAGAGGGTCTTACTAGCTACTCTAAAAGTGATTGACACTTCACAAAGAGAGAATCTATTCCAAACAAGAGCATTGGTAAATGACCCACTTTGTAGCCTCATTGTGAATAGTGAAAGTTGTGTGAATCTGGCCAACCATAGGATGGTCAAGAAGTTGAAGTTGAAGTCCACCCTACATCCAAAGCCCTACCAACTTCAATGGGTAGATGATCAAACTTGTGTGAAGGTTGAACATCAAACATTGGTGTTTATCAAGATTGGTAGATATGAGGACCAAGTTTTGTGTGATGTTGTTAAGATGCAAGCCACCCACATTCTTCTTGGAAGGCCATGGACATTTGATAAAGATGCCATTCACTATGGGAAATACAACAAATACACTGTCACTCACCAAACCCATCCCTATACCCTTCTACCTTTATCCCCGACTCAAGCCTTGCAAGATCAAATTCACCTAGCTACTAGTGCCGAGAAGTTCAAGGGAAAAGAGGGAAGCGAGAAGAGAGAAAAAGATGAGAAGGTTCAAGGAACCTTGAGTGAACAAAAAGAGTGTGCGTGGGAGAGAAACACTAGTGGAAAGAAATAGAGAAAACAAGAGAGTACACCACACATGGCCAAAGAGAGAGATATAAAAAAGGCTTTTCTTGGTGGTTTCTAATAATTCCTACTCATTGCATGCTAACACTTGACAACATTTCTTCTCTTCATTTGTATGTGTCAAAGGTGTTACAATAATTCAATGATGTGTTCCAAGAACCTCAAAGACTCCCACTTTTCTGAGGCATAGAGCACCAAATTGGTTTGGTTCCGGAGGGCTCTATACCAAATAATACCGCTTATAGAACCAACCCTCAAGAATCAAAAGAAATCCAAGATGAGGTGCAAGAGTTTCTTGCCAAAGGCTACATAAAAGAGACCCTTTCTCCTTGTACGGTACCGGTCATTTTGGTACCAAAGAGTGATGGTACATAGAGAATGTGCATGGATTGTCGACCTATCAACAAAATCACAATGAAGTATATACATCCTATCCCTAGGCTTGATGACATGTTTGATGAACTTTTTGGTGCATATATTTTTTCCAAAATTGATTTAAAAAGTGGTTATCATCAAATTAGGATGAAAAGTGGAGATGAATGGAAAACTGCTTTTAAAACCAAGATTGGAATATATGAATGGAATGTCATGCCTTTTGGATTGTCTAATGCTCCTAGTACTTTCATGAGGTTGTTGAATCATGTGTTAAGAAAGATGATAGGAAAATTTGTTGTGGTATACTTTGATGATATTCTTGTCTATTCCAAATCACATAAAGAGCATGTTTTAGACACACAAAGATTAGAGAGGTTGTATGCTAAAATGGAAAAGTGTGTCTTTGCTACTAGTGAAGTAAACTTCCTTGGCTATGTTGTTAGCAAGGATGGTTTAAGAGTTGATGAAAGAAAAATTAAAGCAATCAAAGAATGGCCAACCTCCAAGACTTTAACGGAAGTGAGGTCATTTCATGGACTTGCTAGTTTCTATGAGAGATTTGTGAAATACTTTTCAACAATAGCCGCCCCTTTACATGAGTTGTCTAAAAAGAGCATTCCTTTTGTGTGGGGACAAGCTCAAGAAGAGGCCTTCGTTGGACTAAAGTATAGGTTGGTTAGTGCTCCATTACTTTACTTGCCTAATTTTGAGAAAGTGTTTGAGGTAGAATGTGATGCAAGTGAGATTGGCATTGATGCAGTGTTGCATCAAGAGGGCCTACCCATTGCATATTTTAGTGAAAATTTGAGTGGACCCACACTCAAGTATTTCACTTATGACAAAGATCTTTATGCTCTTGTAAGATCATTGGAAGTGTGGTCTCACTATTTGTTACCAAAGGCGTTTGTTGTGCATACCGACCATTATTCTTTGAAATATTTACAACATCAAAGTAATTTGAACAAGAGACATGCAAAATGGATTGATTTCATTGAGTCTTTTTCTTATGTAATAAAGTACAAGAAGGGAAAAGAAAATGTGGTTGTCGATACTTTATCTAGGACATATACTTTGCTTATGACTATTGATGCTAAAATTGTTGGATTTGAATGCCTTAAAGACATGTATGCCAATGATGTTGATTTTTGTGAAATTTATAAAAAACATTTCTAAAGGTAGCCAAGAGCGCTATTATGTTTTTTATTGCTTCTTGTTTAAGATGAAAAAGTTGTGCATTCCAAGAAGCTCAATGAGAGAGGTGATCATAAAAGAGGCTCATAGAGGCGGCCTAATGGGACACTTTGGTGTCCAAAAGACATTAAAGGCCGTGAGAGAGAATTTCTATTGGCCTCACCTCAAGAAGGATGTGGCCAAGGTGTGTGACTTGTCACAAGGCCAATTTAAAGATGCAACCAAAAGGTAAGTACACCCCTCTTCCAACTTCTTCTCTTTCATGGGTTTACATTAGTATGGACTTTATTAGTGGATTGCCTAGAACTTCACATGGTCATGATGTTATATTTATCGTGGTACATAGATTCTCTAAAATTGCTCATTTCATACCATGCCACAAAATGGATGATGCATCTCATGTTGTCGATTTGTTTTTCAAATAAATTGTGATGTATCATGGCATTCCTAGAACTATTGTGAGTGATAGGGATTCTAGGTTCTTAACTCATTTTTAGAGGACACTTTGGTCTCGGTTAGGCACTAGTTTGATCTTTTCCACCTCTAGTCACCCACAATCCGATGGTCAAACCGAAGTCACCAATAGAACCCTCACCACAATCTTGAGAACCATACTAAAGAAGAACTTAAAAGAATGGGAAAAGTGTCTTCCTCATGTTGAGTTTGCATATAGTAGGAGTTTTCATTCATCCACATCTCATAGTCCATTTGAGGTAGTTTATGGATTTAACCCCTTATATCCTCTAGATTTTATTGCATTATCTAGGACGGACATGATTGATGTAGGTGGTACAAAGAAAGCTCAAAGTATGAAAGAATTGCACACCAAGGTTCAAAAACAAATTGAGAAAGCCAATGAGTCATATGCCAGGATAGCTAATAGAGATAGAAGAATGCAAAGCTTTGAGGTATGAGATTGAGTTTGGTTACACCTTAGGAACCAAAGGTTCCCTCAAGTTAGGAAGAATAAACTTGCACCTAGATGAGATGGTCCATTTCAAATCACAAAGAAAATAGGAGACAATGCATATGTTCTTGATTTACCTTGTGATGGTTCCTATAATATTCATGCTACATTTAATGTTTGTGATTTAGCTCCTTTTGTATGTGACATAGAAGATGAGAATCTGATGATGGATTCTTCCCAAGAAGGAGGGTATGATGTCGACATCACCTCTCAAGCACCTCAACCTTATGCTAAAGATACTCAAGTTCAAGAAGGAGGGAGCTCTCAAGCTTCAAAGATCACTCTAAGCCCACTACAAGGCATTGGAGTACAATTGACAAGAGCAAGATCCAAGAAAGCTCAAGAGATCCTCAATGCATTCATGGGGACCATGGCACAAGAGTTCAATGAACAAGAAGCCCAAGAAAGGTTCCTAAAGCTCCAATTTATAGGAATAAATTTGGAGGAAGAAAGGCCAAGATCAAAGTTGAGCTTTAAAATAAGCTTACTTGAGGAGGAAGAAATAATGCAAGGCAAGGCGCTTGGTCCAGGCGACCCCTATGATGTCACCGCCCCTACATCCACAAAGGAAGGTTGTTCCAAATGTCTGCCTACTTTTGGCCAAGGCAACATCAAGTGCCACCTTGAAGAGAGTCGCCTAGGCTTGACGATGTCACCTGACGTCACTTGATATCTCGCCCTTGGTGTAGCCGCCCTCAAATCTTCACCACCCTTTTGTACAATGCGTCACCTACAGGCGACCCCTGATATCGCCTATAGGGTTCACTTCCCCTTATGATTTTCATGAATTTTCTTCACCTTTTGCTTAGTCAAGATCCATAATTTAAGGAATTTGATGTATGAACACCTCCTTACTCCCGTATGGATGAAATTGTGTCTCCATGTTCCCCTAGATTCATGTTCTTAAAGGAAACATAGACAATTGTAATGGTTAGAACACATTTGAATCAAAATACCTTGTGAGGTTAAGGTTTCAACTTTGTTCTCCTTGCTTGCTATTTCCATCATCCCATTGATCCATTAAAGTGGAATCAAACTTGACATCTAGTGTTGCTTTTCATTTGAGAATTGAGGTGCTAGATTCATGATCATCCTTGACAAGAGCTTCCCATTTGAGGGTTGAAGAGGAAGGGAACCGAATTCACTTTGGTTGTTTGTTGAACTCCATCAAGCTAGATCATTCTCAAGGAGATTGATCCCTTTACATTAGAAATGATCATATCAAGCACATAGGGTGATGAATGTCGATCTTACTTGCCAGACATGTCATGATGCGCAGGAGTCTGTTAGGCATATGTTATGGGATTGCGTCGTTGCTCGCAAGGTATGGACTCATCCTGGTATTGAACGTCTGGACCAAGATGAGGATTGATATGTATGGTTCAAATCCAAGGTGGAATCCTCAGGATTACATTAGCAGTGGAAATGTTCTTCGTATGGACGAATAGGAACAATGTGGTGCATAATTCTCGATGTTCATTACCGTCAAGTTTAAATGCGAGTTCAGGAACCCCGAGAGGATGCCCGACCGCTGCCAGCACCATCCCTGGCTACGTGATCTCCTCCTCCGTCTAGTAAGGTGACGGTAAATGTTGATGCGGCACTTTGGAAGCGCTCAAGCAAAGCATCTATTGGTATTATCGCTTGTGATTCAGAGAGGCATAATTTGAGCGCTCTCTCATTCTTCTTTGCTTACACGGGAGGAAATGTTCTATATTTGGAGACGCTAGCGCTGTTGTGGGGAGCACGTGAGGCACGAAGACATGGTTGGGGCCATATTATTTTTTAGATAGATTCGCGGTTACTCGTCCAGGAGCTGCAAAGTTCTCATGTTCCGTCCTTATACTACTTTGGTGCTGTCATTGAGGACATCTAGTTTTATTTTTTGTCTTTTAATTTTCATGCCCTTAAGTTTGTAAGAAGGCATCCTAGTCTTTTAATTTTCATGCCCTTAAGCTTGTAAGAAGGCATCTGAATGATGTTGCATATAGTACTACTCGTCATGGCTTAGAGCATATAGGTTAGTGCAATTGGGGACTTATTCACCCGCTTCGGTTATCCTAAAAAAATATCGCTTAATTTGAATGAAAGTCATTCCCTTAAAAAAAAGTGTTGTCAAATAATTGAACTTCCAAAGTTATTCTTGAGCTACAAAATTTCGGAAGCCTCATCATTTTACTAATTGGTATAAATACTTATGAAGTAAATTACATCATCTATACCTACACTATAATCTTTGTCACAAATCTGTACCCGAAAAAAATTTTATTTCAAAAATGGCTCTAAAGTATGAGTACGTTGCAAAGACACACACTGTGAGTGAGGAGTCTGTTTATTTACCACATATGTGAAAAAACACCTATCTAAATATACTAATAATTAACTAATTTAACTAACTAACCTAACAAACTAAAAGACTAAAATATCCTTTCTAGACATTTATTAGGAGGGTAAATTTGATATTTCTATGGTATGTGGAATACCACATATGTGGTAAATAGACACACACTGCGAGTTAACTTCCGTTAAAACTTAACGGAAATTATAATTAAAATACTCAAATTGACCCTCAAGGTTTTTAAAATGTGGTAAATATCCCTCTAACTTTATAATTTTACTTTTTGAGTCATTATTTTTAATTACGTGTGTATTATTTTAAATAATCTTTTCCAATCATGAATACAAATTATAGATTGAGTCTAAAATATCCAAAAATATAAAATAAAAACAAAACTTTATAATTATATCAATAATAATATTTTAAAAAATTATAATCGTAAATTATAGATTGCGTGTGTATTTTTTATTGCGAGAAAAATAGTACGGAGTAATTATCAAAAGAAAAATGTAAAAATGAATAGTTATTTTCTAAAAACTCTACAATAGCTATTAAGTTATTTAAGTAATGTATAAAATCTTCTATAATGATAGATTTTTTTTAGAAAATTAGTATTATTCATTCTTGCATTTTTTATTTATTTTTTTATTTTTTATAAAGGGGAAGCACACTGCCTTGTGTCATTTCATTGATTAAAATAAGCCCATCGACACTTACAAGGATAATGATATGAGGCTTTACAAGAATGCCAAATCAGATCACAAAAACTACTTACTAACAAGGAAGATAACTACTAGCCTAAACATGAAGACCAGAATAAGGACTTAACAACAGAAAACTAACCTGCAGCTAGACCAACAAGAAAAGTCCATAGTGACAACAAAACGCACCAGGACTCCACATAAGTACTAAACCGAAACTGGAAGCATAGTCAAGCAGCTTGCAGTTTGAGAAACCAACAGTCAAGGATCAGCCCTTTGGAAAACACAGTGCGATATAGACTTGCAACAGACATACACGGACTTGCAAGGCACTCAAAATCCATGATACCACCAGACTCACAGAAGGACATGAGCAGTCTGTACGGAAAACAACTCAGATCCTGCAAAAGGGCTCAACAAGACAGAGATCACAAGCAATCAAGCCTTGCAATTGAGGCACAACAACAGCCGAAATTTACTTAAGATCAGACTTAAACCAGCAAGCAGAAAACTGCTATGTCCTAATCAACCACCAGGGAAAATAGCATCAATCCTCAAACCATTCCTAGCTTGAACCATCTCCAGTGCCCTAGAGCAAACCTTCTTAGAATCCAAAGAAGATTTCTAAAAATGTCTAGAATTCCTTTCCATCCATATACTGTAAATCAGAGAAGAGAAAACAGCTCTCCTGACTTTGGCTTTACAGGAATTACCTTTAGCAACTTGAACCATCCATCTACAACAAAGATTCCAGTTTGAGGGAGGGGAAAACAGCTTTACCACTTTAAGACCCTCCCGCAAGACCGTAGCTTCAAAAGAACAATAGAAGAAGAGATGGTTTCTACTCTTAGGAAAATCATTACACAAGAAATAGAGATTAACAACCTCTTCAGTCCAAAAGGAAACCCTGTCAAGACTAGGGAGACGATTTTGAGCAGCAAATCACGATATCAGCGATGTTCTGGGAACATGTAAAGGACCCCAAATAAGCTTCTTCCAGAGAACCTTATTGTGAGGCTTCATGACATGAAAGTATGCATCCTTGAGAGGAAACTTGGGGACAGAATTCAGGCCCTTATGCAAAAACCAATCAAAGAAGAGAGGCCTAGACTTGAAGACACTTTTAATTCTGACAGTAGCAGCATTTGGAACTACCATAGACCAAAAATCTTGCCCTTTTATATAAAAGGCATGAATCCATTTCACCCACAGACATTCTTTCTCCCATTGAATCTTCCACATTTTTTTTGCCTGATAAGCCAAGCACTATTGCAACATAGAATACACTCTCAACCCTCATTGAGACTTTGAACAACAAGTCTTTTTCCAATAAACTGTTCTCTTACGAGAGGAGGCTTTACCACCCCACAAATAGCTCTTAACAACTCTTTCCAAGGAATTCAAAACCACTTTAGGAATAGGAAAAATTGACACCCAAAAATTCTGAACTCCAAATAGAACTGACTTAACCAATTGCGACCTCCCAGCATATGACAAATGTCTAGAAGACCAACAATTAATCAAGCTCAAAATGCGCTCCTCAAGAGGCTTATAATCCTTGGCAGTAAGTCTTGCACCAAAAAAAGGCACACCAAGATACTTGATTGGAAGAGAGCCTCTAGTCATTTTTACTATATCCAGAATAGCAGCCTGCAAAGCTTCAGACACCCCAGCAAAAAATACTAGACTTTTATGATCACAAATAACCAGTCCAGAGTGCTCAGAAAAAGACTCCAAACACCAATGAAGCCCTACAGCAGACTTAACAGAAGCCTTAGAGAAAATAACTAAGTCATCTCCGAACATCAAGTGAGACAAATCCAACTTAGCACAACGGGGATGAAACTGGACCCTCCCTTCAGCGAAACCCCTAGTCAGCAACCGAGACAAATACTCCATCACAAGAACAAAAAGGCTTGCGGATAAGGGATCCCCTTGCCTCAAACCCCTAGTCCCCTTAAAATAACCTTCAAGTCCACCACTAATAATTACTGAAAACCATGGAGAGCTAACACATGACATAACCATATCAATGAAACCAGAAGGGAAATCCAATAGAATCAACAAAGACTTCAAAAAATTCTAGGACACTGAATCGAAGGCTTTATGAATGTCAATTTTCATAAACATTCTGGGAGACAAAGAGCACTGACCATAACCACTAATAACCTCTTGACAGAGCATCACATTGTCAAAAATCTGCCTAGACTTAACAAAGATAGCTTGAGCAGGATTAATCAGATAAGTCAAAGGCTTCTGCAACGTCTATGCAAGAATCTTAGAAGCAATCTTATACATAACAACACAACAAACAATAGGCCAAAATAATCCAGGGGAATCAGTAGTAGAGTTTTTAGGAATTAAGTGTAGGGCAGTAAAAGATAAGAACTTTGGAAAAGAACCATGCCTAAGATACCATCGAATAGTACTTACCAGGTCATGCTTAATGATTGGGAAAACACGCTAGAAGAAACCAGCCGTGTAGCCATCAGGTCCTGGGCTTTTGTTTGGAGACATTGAAAATAAGGCTTCTTTAATCTCATCCCGAGTAATATCAACAAGAAGCAGTTGCTTATCCTCATCCAATAGACAAGGAGCAAAACCCACAACAGCAGCCACTCCCTTAAAACTGTCCGTGAAGTCAGGAGCAAGTATAGACTTAAAATGACTAAGAAATTCCTCTACAATAAGGGAAAGATCAGTAATCAAAGCACCATCATGCTCCTTCAAACAATTAAGAGTTCTGGAAGCTCTTCGGTCTTTCATCCTAGAGTGAAAATATTGATTATTTCCATCTCCCATCTTAATCCACTCATTCGAGGCTTTTTGAGACAAAAAGTTCTCTTCCCATCGCAAATAAGCCCAATAATCCTCTTTCTTCACCTTCAAAAACTCTCCCAGAGAGGCATTAAAAGGATCATTCATAACTGCCTGGGCTACCTTCTCAAAATCTCGCTTAGCAGTCACCACCCTTTAAAAAATGTCCCAAAAAAAAGCTTTATTAAATCTCTGAAGTTCCACCTTAAGCCAAGAAAGCTTCAGAAATAAACACAAAGGAGGAGAAGCCCTACCAGTGTCCCTGTTCCAGACTTCAGCAACCAAGTCATCAAAATCCCCATGAAGAGCCCACATATTCATGAATCTGAAAGAAGACTTCCTCCTACTCCCAATTGAGCCAAAGGAAATATTTGCTCTAAGAATATTGTGTCCTCAAAATTCACCAAAATATCAAAGAAAGAATCCATAGCATAAGAATTACCAAGGACCCGATCAAGCTTGCACAAGACCTTTTCCTCCCCGAGTTTATTGTTGGACCAAGTAAAATAAGAACCAACACTTTTGAAGTCTACAAGACCCAAATCATGACGAAAATTCTTCAAACCAGCTGATTGAATGAGAGGAACCCCAGAAGCAACCAGTTTTTCAGAGGAAACAATAACCTCATTGAAATCTCCAATTACCAACCACTGTTGTACCACACCATTAGCTAACTCCCTGACTCTATTCCACACTATAGTCCTACCAACAACATGATTGGCAGCATAGAGAACTGTAAGCAGAGATCTCCAACCAAACATAAGATGTTGAACTTGTAAATGAACAAACTGATCCGACCCATCAAGCACCTCAATCTTGAGAATAGAAGCATCCCATGCCACCCAAATTCGGCCATTGTAAGCAAAAGGATAATTATTTGAAAAATTCCAAGCACCAAAACATTTGGCGAAGACAGAAGAAAACTTGGATTTGTTTACTCTAGTTTCTAAAGTAGCAAATAAACTAACCTTCTTTTGTAAAATCACTCGCCTTATTTCTTTCTGTTTCAGAGGTTGATTTAGGCCCCTAACGTTCCAACACAACCACATTATGATAAAAAGGGGTCTAAAATATCTACCACCTCCGGTAGCTTCAAAAGATGGGAATATTTGTTGGCAGTAGAAACAAGGGAAATTCCCCTTCATCACTACACTCAGGGATGTTGATATCTCTCTCAGCAAGAGGAACCCCCTTACCCTTATCCTTAGTCTTCCTCCTTCTAACTTCCTGGAAGGCTTCATTATTTCCAAGATCATTCTCTGCACCATCCATTGAAATAACCACTGGAGTTACTTCAATAGAAACCAAGGGTTCCTTTACTTCCTCTTTGTTTTTAGGTCCCATCACCCTCTTCTCCTTCCATTCTATGGCTATTCATCCGGGATCACATACACCATCAATGTGCCCCGACTTTTTACATTTACCACAGGGCTTAGAGAGGTACTCAAATACAACCCTTTGAACCACTGGTCCGAAGGGAGTTTTGACCTTCACTTCCTTAACTAAGTGATCTGGATCATGCGGGATAATCAAATTTCTTACATAATCTAACCTGGTTTTATGAACAGTGGATTGATCAGCCAATAATGGCTCTGCAACAACACTAGCCAACTTACTTAAAAGTTTCAGAGTCCAAAAGACCAACTCTAATTGGGGAAATTGTACCCAAATAGAACATTTGTCAAACAAATCCTTGCTCACCCTTAAACCAGGAACATACTTCTTGAATAATAGTGGGCAATCAAAGATAAAATGAGTGAGCCCCTCAAAAATCTTCATCATGTCGTCATTAGAGTGAAAAGAAAATAAGAAAACACCAGCTTGCTTAACAATAGTAGGAGTGGCAACGTGCTTCCAACGAGTCTTAACGTACTTCACCATACCAATCCACGACACTTCCAATCCCATTACACACCCCACAAGAGTATGCCTCTAAACCTTCGCTCCCTCATTTATCTTATCAACAGATAATTCAATATCCTCTTTCTCAGCAACCACAGGCTCGTACTGCAATTTTAAATTTACTGGCTACCGGACCTTGACAGATTCATTCAATCATTGTTTCTCCTATTCTTCCTCCTTGACTCTATCAACCCAGCCTTTCTTCCCACTTTATCTTAAAGGGAGCCCATTCAGACTAGGAGACGTTAATGGTTTTGACCCAGGTAGAGGAGGAAAGTCCTCTAAATTTGGCCCAAGACATTGAATCAGAATAGGTGGATTACCAGAACCCTTTGTCTGAATTTGAGACTTATCAGGCGTGATTTGCTCCACACTCAAGTTTTGTGAACCTGGATTCATCTGAATAGTCGTGGCTTCAATCAGCGCCTCTTGTTGAGTCGGCGCTGAAATCTGGACCACACTTGGAATTGTAGGCAAGTTGACTACTATCGGACCCTTAGGACCCATCATCTGTGACTGATTTGCAGGATCCAAGCCATCTAGCTCGATATCATCCTTTAATACACTCTCCACAACCTTGAGAGGTCTTCCCCTACCACAGCGCCCCTGGGGCATCACCAGAATCGGGTCAAGCAGAAGCAAAGCTTCAAGACCCACTCCTCATACTAGAGAAGCAGGATCGATGAAAGAAGAAACACCAGCGATGAAACTTTCTTTCAGAACCCTAGCAGAGCACTAGAATGGAAACATTCAAACTTTCTTGCATTTTATTTTGATAGTTGCTATTTTTTGCAATAAAAACTATAAAGGTAAATGGGTGTTCAACATATTTAAAAAAAAAAATCCTAAGTATCAATTTGAGCATTTTAACTGAAATTTTTCTAAGTTGTAATGATGTTAAATCACAGGTATAGATTTATAATATACTCATACTTTAGAGCCAGTTTTGCAATAAAATTTTGTTCGGTTATAGATTTGCAACATATGTTATAGTTTAGGTATAGATGATGCAATTTACTGTAGTAAGTTGTTGAACAATTGTATTAGAGGGTGGCCACGTTGCGTGACTGTTCAACTAAGTCATATTTGGAGTTAGAGCTACACAAAGATTGGTGGTAGAGGGTAAAATAGGTAAAACAAATGAGTGGGTTGTCATTTTACATTTTAGATGAATGGAGTATTTCTCTGGGATTGGGAACTTATGAAAAGAAGGGTAACAATATGTTACTCTAGTAAGTAAATAAATAAATATAGTACATGTTACACCCACCTTGGACGCTTGATGTATTTCTAGTGTATTTTGGCCGAAAATATTGTATTTGTGTATTTATCGGGAAGTTGTATGATATATTTATGGAAACAATTATGAATGAATTCTATATTTCAAGGATTTATTTGGAGCCTACTCTGAACAATTTAGGTGTTTTATAACATTTTA
>JBBYHH010003557.1:0-17175 GCA_038382905.1 Daphne laureola | reverse complement strand
TTTACCAAAATACCAATACTTTGATAAAAGGTGCCCTAATTGTTTCTTCTTCTAGCTTGAACTCACAACTACTATTAGTTGTAGTGAGTAGGAATACTAACTCATGAAGTTCTTAGTGTGCCAAATAATTATAACAATTTTTGCATGGGAGTTAAAAGACCTCCCTAGGGTAGACCCCTCAGTTATCACCCATAAATTAAATGCATTTCTGGATTCCAAACCGGTTAGACAGAAAGTACGACGCATGGCCTACGACCGGAAACAATTTGTAAAAAAGGAAGTCCATACACTTCTCGGTGCCAATATAATAAAGAAACTTCAGTACTCGAACTGGCTCGCTAACATTGTATTTGCTGACAAATCCAGCGGTGATTGGCGTCTATGCGTCGATTTCACTGGCCTAAATACCCATTGTCTAAAGGATCCCTATCCTCTCTCAATCATCGACCGCCTCGTCGATGCAACCTCAAACTATAAATACCTGACATTCATGGACGCTAAAAGCGGGTATCACTAAATTTACATGGACAGTGTCGACGCTCCCAAAACAGCCTTCACAACAGACGACGACGTATATTACTACGTTCGAATGCCTTTCGGCTTAAAAAATGCGGGAGTCACGTACCAGCGAATCATGAACAAAATTTTCGCTCACCAAGTCAGCCGCAACCTCGAGGCATATATCGACGACGTAATAGTCAAAAGCATGACTTTTGAGGACCATCTGACAGATATAGAGGAAACTTTCCAATCTTTCAGAAGGTACAACATGAAGGTCAATTCGAACAAATGCTCTTTCTTCGTGAGCACCGGAAAATTCCTGGGATATATGATCTCCGAACGAGGGATAGATGCAAATCTCAAGAAAATAAGAGCAATCACCGAAATGCCCATACCAAAAACTATTAAAGAGGTACAACAATTTCCAAGCAGAATCATCACCCTCAGTCGTTTCATCTTCAAACTCAGAGATAAGTGCAAACCTTTCTTCGAAAAAATCTGCAAGAAGAAAGCTTTCCAATGAACTCCAGAGTGCCAAAATGCACTTGAGTTAATCAAGGAACACCTCCAAGAGCTCCCAACGCTCAAATACCCCTAGATGGGCGATGAACTGGTCATTTACCTAGCCACCTCCAACGATACGATCTCCTCGGTCCTCGTTAAAAAAGAAAACGACAAATAATGGAATGTCTACTACACAAGCCACACACTACGAGGAGGCGAAGCAAATTACCCGCCACTACAAATGACCATTTATGCCCTCATAATGGCCGCAAGAAAGCTCAGGCCATACTTCCAAGTGCATACTATTAAAGTACGCATGAACCTACCAATCAAGGACATATTACATCACCCAGAACATTTCAGACGACTAGCACGGTGGTGCGTTGAGCTCAGTGAATACGAGATCAAATTTGAGCTACGATGATCCATAAAAGCTCAGGCTTTGTCGTATTTCATAGCAGAGCTCTCCATCCACCACCCCCCCCCCCCCCGAGGCAGGACCAAGCCGACCACCACCAGTCGAACCAACCCCTCCAGAATGGAACATGTAAGTGAATGGTGCATCGGGCTCAAAACACCCAGGACGGGGCATACATATCCAAGGACCTCACGGCATGGAAATAGACCTAATGGTCGCTTTCCAATTCCCAGTAACTAACAACGTTGCCGAATATGAGGCACTTGTCTCCGGCCTAAAAACAACCCTCAAATCAGGGCTTCGTCACCTAACAGTTCACATCGACTCATAGCTCATCATCGGACAGGTCAACGGCACAACTGAATGCAAAGATCAAACATTGACAAAACATTTGAACCTCATGAAGAATATCCAGGCTCAGTTCGAAACATTACATATCTCCAAAGTACCAAGAGACTAGAACACATGAGCAAACAAACTTTCCAAAGGATGTATCAAATCACCCATCGAGACGTTTGCTCAACCGTTCATCCATCACATTCACACAATCCAGACAATAAGTTCCACCGACTAGAGATGGCCCATAATCCAATACCTACAAACAGGCCACCTCGATGGCACCCCGGCTCAACAAAAGAAGACACGACTAAACTCTACCAAACACGTCATCATCGATGGGACATTATGGCGACGAGGCTACTCTAACCCCTTACAAAAATGGCTCAACCAAAATGATGCATCTAAAGTGCTCAACGAGGTACACTACGGAGTTTACGGAGCTCACATCGGTTCCAATGCTTTAACTCACAAATGCCTTCATCTTGGCTACTATTGGCCCACATTGGAAGGGGACACCCATGACCTCGTCAAAAATGCCACCAATGCTGAATCAACTCCAGAATACAACGCACCCCATCCACCGAGATTGTCACAGAAACATACCCAATTCATTTCGCATTATGGGGTCTCGACCTAATTGGTCCAAGCTCCCGGATAGTACAAATTATGCATCGTAGCATTGGACTATTTCACCAAATGGATCGAGGTTGAATCCCTAACAATGATCATCGCCAAAAAGGTCGTTAAATTTCTTTGGAATAATCTCATGTCCAGATACGGAGCTCCAAAAGCGATAGTAATGGATAACGGCCCACAGTTTACAAGCAAAAAAGTTAAGGACTGGGGAACGACGATGAACATCCATATGTTATATGCCCCTATCGCTCATCCACTGTCCAACGGACAAGCGAAAGTCTCCAACCGAACAATAAAGGAGGGCCTGAAAAAATGCCTCGACCAAGCCAAAGGTAAATGGATCGAGGAACTACCAACAGTTCTATGGGACTATAAAATAACATCGCGAGGTCCAATAGGGGAAACACCGTTCACCCCCGTATACGAAACAGATACACTACTACCAATCGAGGCTGACGTACCTACAGTCAGAACCTTATATTACGATGCACCTTCCAACGAAAAGGGACTCAGGGCACATCTCGACCTAATCGAAGAAGTTAGAGAAGGCGTCAGACTGCGAATGATGGCCCTAAGGCAAATGGCAGTACATGATCACAACTCCAAAGTTCGACCAAAAAATGTACAGTTAGGGTCCCTCATTCTCCTCAATTCAGAACTCACTGGTCGTAACCCAGGACAAGGCACCTCAGGCCAAATTGGGCAGGGCAATACTTGTACACACCAAGGATAGGGAAGGAGTTTTCAAATTGAAGGACTCAACATGAAAGCTTTTATAGCACAATTACCACCAAGATGACATACGACCTTACTATGTCTAAACATATACTCCAAATTTCCATGCAATCACAAATTCCATTTCCACAATGGGTATATTTACACTATCAGACCTACGATAAATGGTCATTCCAATCCACTCCATACATTATTTCCAAAGTTTACCACATAGTAAATATTCCAAAAGCAAACACAATTTCCATTTCCACACAATACTAAGTGCACTATTACAAAAATGAGAAGCATCGATAACATATTTCTAGCCCTCATTCTTACTACGTGTAAACATACATTTCCAAATTATATGAAATCAAAAAATTTCATTCCCACACTCCATTTGTTCTTAACACAGAACATTCTCCACTAGTTAATACGACCCAGCTTCACTATGAGGCACAAAGTACAACATAAGCAAACCACAAAAATTTCAAATACCAAATTCATTAATACAAAATAAGGAGGGGCACCCACAACCTACTTGGAGCCTTCATCCTTCAAAGGCTCTTCAGCCTTCTCCATCGCCAAATGTGCACTAGCCTCGCTAGGCTCCTCATTTGCCTCTGGAACAGAGGGCTCCAAAAGATCGTAAGGGAAAGAAGGACCTCACATATGACCCTCTACAACTACCCTAAATAAGGTGGTCTTATCAGGCTCGATAACGCGTGTGGCATCCAGCCTCTGATAGTCCACCACAACCCCCACCTCTTTAATTTTCTGAAGATACCTCAAGAAGCCTTTACCAAAGAAAAGAGGCCATTGTTCTCTTGCCTCGATGACCATGTTAGGATAACAACTGACAAAAGCCTCAACACGAGGCAAATGAGATGCAACGGATTTAACAAAACTAGGGGGATCCAAATATTCCCCCTCAAACAAAGGAAGTTCACAAAATCTCTCTAAATGAGCCACCGACCACAAATCTTCAATTGTAGAGCCAGCTGACTGAGTCAAAAATTTTGTGCTCTCCAGAATCTTCTGCAAGGCCATACGAGACATCTCCTCTGAGCTCGCAACCCGATAAGATAGCTCCACAATGAGCTCATCTTTACCAGAGGCAACCCTTTGCAGCTCCTCGTAGTCATTCTTTTGTTGTTGCAATTCTTTTTCCAGCTCCTCGATGGCTTTTTCTCGCTGCTCCAGTTCCCCACGAAGCTCCTAGATGGTCAAGTCTTTTTTATCAGACTCCACCTTGTAGAAACTAGCTAGAGTCTGATGAGTCACCATACTCTTTCGAGCTGACTCCTCTGCATGACAGAGTACTTTGATCTTCTCTTGCATCTGACCTAGCTCGAACGTATGAGTATTCCTCAGCAGCTTCACTTGAGCTTGGCTCCCCTCCAGCTCAAGTTTGAGCATCTCCACCTCCTCTGAGGATTTAGCCTTCTCCTCGAGGCTAAGGTTGTGCGCGCGAAGGTCCTGGATCCTCATCCGATCTTGGACCCCCTTCTCGTACACTTCATGTGACAAAGCAACCACCTAAAAAACAAACAGAATAATCTTGAGCAACTTCGCGCAAACTTAAAACCAAAAGACAAAACGTAGAACAAACAACTTACATGGACAAGATGACTCATCAGTTGGTGCGCCATCTCCTCGGTCGACAACTTCGACCTGATCACATGTTACCGATTTAGGGGTAACAGTAACCCCTCAACAATACGTGACCATACATCCTTCCCATCTTCAAGGATGGACTCATTCTTGGACACACTGAAGCATGGCTCCCAAGCCTCCTCCAGTGGCCATCCTCGCGCATGAAAGAATGAACGTCTCTCCATCCTCGCCATATCCTTAATCTAGTAGGGATTAAAATGAGGCTCCAACACTCCAGGGCAACGGGCCTCACCACCCTCGTCCACAAATGGGGGTCTAAGGGCAGTCCGATGCCCATCCGCCATAAACCAACTAGGGGCTCTTGTCTCCCTGACTGCCCCACCATCCTCAGCATCAACCCTGATGCCCTTGCCTTTTTCCAAGGCAACACGAGGCACGTCAACCGCCACTACAGTCGCCTCGGAAACATCCACTTCCTCGTCTACAAAAAATAAAAAACCTTAGTTTCCTCCCACCTAAAACAGAACTAAGGAAAACAACCAACACTCGTCATCAACCAACAACCGAGGGCGTTTCCTCACCAAATGCCCCGAACCATCAGACTCATGATTGATGACAACCGTCATGGTCGGTACCACGATGGCCACGAGCATAGCCTTTGTGAGAACCTGCTCCGACCCTTGTGCTGATACGTCTACCATGCCTTTCACAGGCTCGACAGGGAAGGGCTCTGCAGCCTTTTTCATGACGGCCTGTCTGAGCTCCTTCTTCTTCATGAAAAGGCTTTCAGAAGCCAACATATTGCCTGAAAAACCAAACACAAAAAAAAATTACTAAAACAAGACACAAACATAAACAAGACAAACAAAAACAAAAAACTAGTACCAGAGGGACGGGTAAAACCCTTTTGAAATCTTTCAACAATGTCACCCAAAAGACCCTCAACCCAACCCTCCAAAGCATCCTCGTGGTAACTAATTTTATGCGCACGACTAGCCCCAATGGTCTGAAGCACAACTTCGTCCATGGAAGACAACATGAAAGGAAAACCTATCTCTATCTCCTCGATCCAAATCACCATCAGGATCCACTCAAAGAGCTTCGACACCGATCGGGTGCCCTCGGTGTCTTTCCAAATAGTGGGCCTCTCGTACATATGAGGCCTATCTGAAGCAAGGAAATACGGCAGAAAGTTCCAGGTATCATCGGCTAGAATAAAGAAAAACTGGGGCTTCCAAGACCCCCACGAACTAGTCATCTCCGCAAAAACACCAATACAGTGAAATTTACCTCCCTCGACTTGCACCTCCATCGGAGCAAGCTCGTAAAAAACACGGCTCTGTGGCCTTGTCAGCTGATAGAACTGAAGAAAAACCTTCGGTAACAGGCTTGCCCTAGCAAGATAGCACACCAGTACAAACACGTTGATCATCGTGAAGACGTTGGGTACTAGTTGCCCAGAAAAATCCCCCATAACTCGCACAGCTAGAGCAACAGGGGACAAAGGGGAAATCGAAGCCCAACCTTGAGCTGAGCCTCGTATACAACCATTCTGAGCCCTTCGGTTCGCCAGAGAAGAAAATTCAAAGAGAAATTTGGTAAAGGTGTTCTACTTTTTACCGAAAATCACCTTAATACCGAGGAGACAAAACGTTTCACTCCCACTCCATAATTACCAACGGTAAGAAAAAGTAACTGCCAATCAATGCATGACACGCGCCCACCTCCATAGTAAAAGCGGAACAATAACCACCCCCAACACAAATTGGGCCTACAAAGTAGTGGGTCTAACCAAAAACAAAACGGAGCACAAGGGCCACTAGCCCATGCTCCGTTATTTGGGGGGAGGACATACTAATACGGATACCCCAAACGGTCCACCTAAGACCCACACTACGAGGCACCCATACAGCAACCAGTCTCGTAGGCAAAACAACCTCGTATACACATAGCTTCGACAGACTCATTCGGGGGGGTGACAACCGCCTCCCTCATTAAACTCTCCCGAATGTCAAATATGCTCTAAACGCCTATAACGTCTCTCCTCAAACATAGCCACCATTAAGGCTCAGATTCCATCGATCACGCCCTCCTTAAAGGGCCCGGTACCACCCTATATATTGGGTGGTACCAACCACACAAAAGATAGATACTACACATCTCACCTCCTCTGCTCTCCTCTGCCTGATCTCTTCTATTTACTTGATTTGCAGGTCGTGGTACGTCATTCTTCGGTTCACTTGGACAGCTGATTGATAAGGTCTATATCAATTCTAATTCAAACTTTAAATATGTAGTTTCCTTTGAGGGAGATGGGAGTGGGACAGACTCTTGGTTTGAACTAGAAGGAGTAGAAGCCTCGAGTGTTAGGGACAAATCAATCGGTGTATTCGAAAATTGGTGTTGTAGATGATCTTGAGAGGTTGAAGAAGTTACAGTTATGTTTAAACGTAGTTATGAAGGAGTTCCAATTAGTGTTGTACAAGGGGTTGAATAATTGTCAGATGCATTATTGATCTAATTTGCAATGACACTTGCACCACAATTGTGCAATTGATCTTAGAAGCTACAGATTGAGGAGGGTTCATAGGGATATGTTGATCTTGCTCTTGAATTTCCATTGTTACCTAAAAATTATAATTGAATAAGGCATCAAGTATTATTAGACAAAAGGAAGAAAACAACAAGTATTCTCACACAAAAGGAAGAAAACAACAAATATTATTACACAAAAAGTAGAAAACAACAAGTATTGTTACACATTTACACATTTTACTGCAATCAAAATTCACATCCATATTTTACTAGCTATCCATTTCATCTTAAGAAAAAAGGAAAATTTTGATCTTGCATCTTTTTTATCTTTCCTATTGTCCACAGATAAATCTTCATTTGCTATATTTATTATTATTAATAATTTATTTTTACCCATATCCAGGATCTTTTATGTTCCTCTGATTGAATTCTAAAGATTAGGATTGATTCTCTATAGTGACTCCTACAATTGAGTTAATTTAAGTTTCTTTATATTAGTATGTTACAATTAACAGAAGTTGTTAAGAGAAAATCAAAACTACAATTTTTTCCTCGCTATAACTTGTAAGTCCTTAAAGCAACATACTAATCTCATTTAAGAATAATTATTTCAAGTAATTATAGTATTTTAAATAATTTTTTAATAATTAAAATTAAACAGTTACAATTAATCTTAAAAAATTACCTGTAAATAATTTTTTTAAATATAAAATTACTTTTAAAAGAATATTGTCAAACAAACCTACTATGTCCAATTTCATTGTAAGTAAAACACTACACCGTTAAGTCAATGTGTACCAAAAAGTCCTAGTATTAAACACATACAGGAGCGTAACAAATGGGTGGAATTTCATACCTGTTTAAGTTTGGTTTATATTTGCTGGTAAGTCTCAGCAATCACAGATTATTACTACTTTTTTTTATTATATTCCAATTTAAATGATTACTCTATATTTCACATTTTTGTACATTTTTATTAATACTTGTAAATTATTGACATGATTCTTTTTTTTATCAAATTACTAATATTTTTTTCTTCTCCAAATCAATCAATTTCCTTTTTAATCATTACCATTTATTTTTAATCATTATTGAAATGATTCTCTTTCACCATATACCTTAATATCATGAAGATAAAAATTATAAATTA
Source organism: Daphne laureola (assembly GCA_038382905.1). Lineage (NCBI taxonomy): Eukaryota > Viridiplantae > Streptophyta > Magnoliopsida > Malvales > Thymelaeaceae > Daphne > Daphne laureola. The sequence goes on along the minus strand of JBBYHH010003557.1, from coordinate 8,761 downwards.
AATATTATAAATAGTACATCTGTCAACTTCTTAATTGCTTAAAATAATATCTACTCTCTTGTATTTACACTTGATTAAACATGTGTAATTTTTTTTAACAATCATTGATTTCTCAAAAATATATGTTTCATCATAAATCAGTCCCTGTAAACATTTCATTGTAACATTTTCGCATTCATTTAAGTAATTCAACACAATTATCGAGATAGTTACCGGTACGATCATTTTGTTTTTTAATAATTAACTCCATCTACATTAACTTAATCCCCGACTTTAAAAATTGCTTTAATTTCTTAACATTTATTCTTTAATTTGTTCTACTAAACATTATAATATGATATTTTCCCGATTTTTTTATTAATTCACGATAGCTATCGATTTAATTACGATTAATTAATGGTAATATATTTTTAATAATTGAAGACTATCGACATTAATTTAAATCTCCAACTCACAAGGTTGCATTAGTTCGTTCACATTTCGTTCTTAATTTGTTCTCCTAACCATTCCATTAGGACATTTTCATCACAATTACGATTTAGTTACCAATATTGTCATTATTTTGATAAATAACTAACACCATCTACACTAAATTTAATCTCTGACTAATTTCATCCTAATTTTTTACTCCTAAACAATCTATTATGAAATATTCAACCATTAACATGATTAAATCGTCATAGTTACTAGTTTAGTTACCATTTATTGTCAGTAGTTTCTAAAAAAATAACACCATCAACTCTCATATTGATCTCTACCTTAAAACATTGCATTAGTTTCTTGACATTTCGTCCTAAATGGTAATGGGGAGGTGATGAATTACAACGATTAGGCGATGAATGGTAGCATGGAGGCGATGAACTATAGTGACGGAGTGACGAATGGTGGGTAAGGGCAACGAATGTTAGTGGGGAAGTAATGAACTACAATCGTGGGACGGTGAACGATGGCGAATCATAGCAGAGTGGCAGTGAACTACGGCAGTTGGGTGGAGACTGGAAGTGAGCAGGAGACGAACTACGATGATGGGGCGACGAGCAATAGCAATGGGGGCGAATAACAATGATGGGATGGCGAACTGAGGTGAATAGTAGCGGGGTGGCGATGAACTACAATGATGAGATGACAAACAACGGAAACGGGCAAAGAACTACGAAGATGGGTGGCGAACAACGTCGGATGTTAGAAGGGTGGCGGCGAACTACGTTGATGGGCGGAAAATGGTAGTGGGTAAGCGACAAACAGTGGTGATGGGGCGTCGAAAGGTGAGGATGAGTGACAACTAGTAGCAGGGAGGTGGTGAACTAAAGGGTTGGGGCGCTAAACGAGAACAACGGGCAGCGAAAGATGGCCAATGGCACCAATGAGGTGGCAAACTACGGTGATGGGGCGGCAAATGGCAGCAAATGGTAGTGGAGAGGTCATGAAGTATGGCAATGAAATGGAGAATTATGATGAATGGTAGCGAGGAAGCGACGAATGGTAGGTGGCAAACTATGACGATGAAGCTGTGAACGGCATGGGTAACGAACAGTAGCGGGGAGGCAACAAACTACGGTGATGGGGCGGCGAATGACAGCAATGGGGCGAGGAATTGTAATTGATTTATCATATTTACAGATTACATTACCATTACTTCTAGTGTTTCTTAAAAAAATCATCTATCTTTACAAATTGAAATTTGTCGGTTGCTAGATTGCATAAATTTCTTGATAATCACCAAAACATTTTCATTTTGAATATATCATTGTGATATTTTTATCATTTACGAGTATTTTGTTAAAATTTAACATCATCATTAAAAAATTAAATTTCCGATAACACCAATTAAGAAAAACACGCAGCTTATCATTATGAATTTCTATTCATATGATACTACTCCCTCCAATTCATAGATTGCAAAATTACGGCTTAGAAAAAGAAAATTGCTAAATAAACAAGAATGTTTAGTTCAATAGATGAATTCTTGCATAAGTTCTAAAATTTACAATTTGCATTAGATTCTTAACATTTTTTTTCTAGAAGTTTCTATCTTAAATATATTATTATGATATTGTTTTACAAATAATTAATTATTATTATCAAATTTAAAATTAAAATAAAGAAAGTAGAATATTTATATACATTAAAATATTATTATTACTTTATATTAATTTTTCCTTTTATGACAGATTTTTATACTTTCTTTCATTTTTTAATAAATTTAAACTATTATTTTGAAAAAAAATATATTACATTGAAATGTGTTAAACAATTAAACAGGTCACAGTATGATCTAAACCGATTTGACGCTATCTAAAGCGATGATTTGACACATCTAAGGTGCTTAGTACCTCGAGCTACCACAAGTTGTAGACTCCCTAAAATTTTCCCATTCTCATCTACAATTTAAGTATTGCGATTTACCCGGATCCACTCTGATCACTACCATGATCAAGCTTGGGGGTGTAACGAGCGACTGGGAAGCATTCCAAGTGTTGGCCCGGTGCCGGAGGGATAAAAACAGGGGCGGATTGGGTGGAAAAAAATTAGATAAGTTAAAAAAATTTATTAATAATAATATTTTTTACGTCTGTGAATAATTATCTCGTTTAATTTTATTGTCTCAAGATTTAAATTTTGACTTAAATTTTAACAAATAAAATTTATTTAACTTAAAAAAAAAATTAAAAAATTTAGATTGCAAACTGTGATACACACATAAAATATTTCATTTTCGATATCTAAACATTTATGAAAAAAAAATCATAAATTAAATACGATAAAACTATTAAAATAAATGTGATAATTTTTAATGAACGGAGGGAATAATAAAGTTTTGAAAAATCAAAACACAATTTTTACATAATATTTATTTATTAAGAATTCGATAAAAAATATATGAATTGTAATTGGACGAATAACGAAACGAAGAGGATATGGACTCAGGAGAGGGACTAGTCTAAGGAATTAGGAATATGATATTTTTAAAAATTAGACTGGACTTTAATTAAGGATAATCTTTTTTTTTTTTTTAATTGAATATAGATAATAATAATTGACCAAAATTCTAACTTAACTGGAACTGGGCTAGCTCCCTTAGTCACCCCCCTCTAAATAAAAAGCCGTTGATACAGATCAATAGATGATACATCACCCGCCACCTCCCAATCAAAGCATTGAACCAATGCTGCGACTGTGGTCGTGATAGATTGCACGGCCAAGTTAGCTCCCGGACACCGTCGTCTCCCTGACCCGAATGGTAGTAGCTGGTAATGATTCCCGGTAACATCGGTAGTGACACTACTTAGTAGGAAACCCTCAGGTCGAAACTCCGTAGGGCTATCCCACACTTTAGGGTCTCTCCCGATCGCCCTGCAGGAGTTGACGAACAGCGTCACCCCCGCAGGGATGGTGAAGCCATTTATGGTACATTCTTGAGTTGATTTTCGTGGCACAAGCGGGAGTGGTGGATGGAGACGAAAGGTTTCTTTAACAATGGCGGTGATGAAGTTCAGACGCTCATTGTCTGATTCCTCCACCATTCTTGACTGTGACCCTGCTACTTGGTCCACCTCGTCCTGAGCTCTCTTCATCTTTTCCGGGTGGCGGACCAACTCCACTATTGCCCATTCCACCGCCATTGTCGTAGTGTCTGTAGCTGCTACCAAAAATTCCTGCAAATTAATTAAACACAAAGGTGATGGTCTATTACGTAAAAGCAAAATTAAAACTTTTACTCTTTGTAGTTATCATATACGCAACTTGTGAGATGCAAAATTTATGTCAGATGAACATGTACGTGATACGTCTCATTACTATCATTATCTCAGCGGAGGATGAGGAGGAGTATTTTCTAATAGCCGTAATAATACTGTTTAAAGCATAAAAAAGAACGGCGAGCACATCACTCCCGTGAGTAAATAACTTTATAGCACCCTACTACTACTACTATGAATAATTTTGTACTCAAGTTATAAAACTGATTAATCTACTAGAAAAATCTTAAAGTTTTGCTATAATTACGAATTACTCTTGCACATTTGTAATTTGGCTAATCATTATTAAATAAAATATAAATTTTCTCAGCTAAATATGAATGTTAATATTTTATAATATCGGAATATCCTTTCACAATATATTGAAATGAATAGTTAATGTTTCCCTTATGTAGTTCAAATTCTTTAAATAATTTATTGTACTTAGTATTAAAAATGTTGTGACGGTGAACCTTGTTCCTAAGTATACGTACTAGAAAAATAAAAGAGGAAAGATGGACTGCTCTGCTAGAGTTTACAGGCACCGCTTTCCTGCCGGTCCTCTGGCCGGTGTGCTTTCCAGCGAGTTTGGTCGAATCTCTCTCTCCCTCGTCGCTCGTGGTGCTAAGTCAACGAGTCGACATCGTTCCTGGCGCTTGGCTCGGCGTTTTACTCGTCCGTATGGTACTCCACTACTCGCCTCGTTGGGCGCGGCTCGGACGTCTCGACCTTTTCTCTCACTGTCATTGTGTCGTATCTAGGTTCACTCGCTGCAATCGCGGCTCCGGCGTTGTCAACTGCAGTTCTTCTCCTCAGCTGCTGCGGACTCAAGCCGGTTCGCGTCGTCCGTCACTATTGATGGTCGGTGGTGCGATTCTGGAACGCTACTCCCAGCCCTTGGCGTGCGGGCTCCCTGGATTGGTGGTGTTTCGCGCTGTTGTGGCCGACGCCGACCTTGTTGGGTTTTCTGCCCGACGTTTCTGTTGGAGGTTTATTGTGTTACCATCACCAAGTTAGTGTGTGAATTACGATGTGTGTTTAAATTATGACACCATAAATTGGTAATTTTTTTTAAGATCGGTGTACAATTTTAAACATGTTGACATGTTTTCTGTATATCATATCATAAAGTGCCTAAAGTGGTATCAAGACGATACTTCAAAAGATTTAGCGGATAGAGAGATTGGTAACTGATTGTTGGATTTTATTGTGACTTTTCAAATTTTGGGGACTTAAATGAAAAGTTGAGAATGAAACAGAGAGAACATTATCAGATGAAGTCGGTTATGTTGTGATGAAGTAAACAATTAAGCATGTATATGAGGTGTGTAAGTAGCTTCTAAACCATGACATGCTTATCTCCTTGTTACGAAGGAAGCTAAGAAACAAAAAATGTTCTCTCTCATTTCTTCGTGTCTACTATGTGGAAGGCAATTTCAATAATGGTGATTTGATGATTTCTTCACTAAATTTTGAGGTAAACATATTAAATTGATCCTTATGAAAAGTTAAGAACATTCTATGTAATAACGCCTTATTTTGACGGTATCAGTTTCTAAAATTATGGTGATTTACGGACTCCTATAATTGAATGTTATTTTGGTTCCTAAACATATATTGAATGTCCAGTTAATCACTGGTGAAAATAAAGAAGTAAGAAGTTCAGTAGAAGACGTGCCGAAATTAGTTTCCGGTTCAGTCAATCGGTAACATAAAAGCTACTTTGGAAGCTTATAGGTAAATATTTCAACACTTCTCTCGACTTCGTATTATGGATTTATTATATGCATGTCAAAGGATTTTGGGCTAAACTTGGTTTGAGAATTTGGCCTAATGATACCAAGTTTAGTTAAGGGAAATAGGCATAGGTAAGCTTGAAGAGTTTGTTCTCCTTCTGTATTGGAACATATCTGGCAGCTTGGTATGGATTATGGACAAACACTCGGGATAACTTTCTGTTATACTTAAGCATTTCTACGTCCCTTTATGGAGCTTTTGCTCCAGAGGCTAATTCAGTGATTTTATATTTACACTGATATGGTGTTTTAACGACAGTACAGGTTTCATGAACCCGAGCCAGTACCATGCTTCTGTGAAATATCTCTTCTGTTTGCAAGCTATGGCTTGAGAGGGCTGTCGTTATGTATTCTTGTGAATATTTAATGATGAATTTTATTGTGCTAACCCTGTGAATGATTTATCTTGTGCTGCATAACATTTGGTTGTTTTGCATTAGTTGAGCATATGGATGGAATATATTTTGGATATATTGTTGTTTCTTTGTTTTATGTGTTTTTGAGTTTCAGGTACAATCATCATGAAGAATTATGTCTATGCCCTTACTAAGTTCTCTAAAGATGACTTACCCCTTATATTTACCATTTCAGGAGTACCTGAAAAAGAGTCAGCAGACTAATGTTTCTATGGTTTATTTTTGTTGTGATATTACAGGTGCTTAACCTTCCAAGTCATGGTTAAAAAAATCGGACCGGATCGAGTGATCCAACCGGTTAAACTGTGAACTAGTGATCTTCCCGGTTCCAGTTCCAATTATTGACTATGTGTAGTGAAAACCGTCAAAACTGAAACTAGTAAACTGGCGGTTCTCTAAATCTGAGAGGGAAAAAAAAATCAGATCTAAAAGTTTGTCAACTCTTTTACGATGTGAAGGTTTGATGTTGCATAGATTGTAACTTGGCTAGCAACTACATGTTAAGAGATCTTATTTTCTTTAATCAATCTTGCTACTTCATGGAAACGAAAGCATCCATGATGAATTTAGAAGAGGCAAACCATGAGTATAAAAGAAAGAGGAATAAAAAATAGATGAAGCTTAATAAAAAAGAGAAAAAAAAAAAGAAAAAAAAAAAGAGAGAAGAAGAGGAACTGACGAAAAGCAGGAGAGAAGAAAAATGTTGTGAGCTTTGTGGCTACTATGTATGACCTACTTTTAGGGTTTTATATAACTAGGTAATTTCAAATGAGGCACATAAGTTTGTTCTTTTATACAAATACACCCTTACATTCTTCATATATATTGTTTTCAATCATTTATTCTCCATATTTATTGTTTTCAATCATTTATTTTTCAAACATAAAATGACATCTCTCATTAATTCTTAAGGATATGCATTATTCAATTGTATATACAAATTTTATGGTAGATTATAAGATGACTACATTAATACTAATACTAGTATATTGAAAAGTAACGATCCAATCACTGGTTCAATTGATTGGATCAGTTAAATCTTAAACCACTAACTTAATGATTCTATACCCGGTCCGGTTTTTAAAATCATATTCCAAGTGTGATCTTGTAAATCTGAAAGATTTAATCTTTCGATGAGCACAAATGATAAGCTTACGGTTTTACATTGTGTATGTGTGTAACACTAGCAGTACTAGGAGGATGAGTCTGTTGAAGAAGATGACGTTGGGAATGAGAGATGCATCGGGAAAGTAATAAATATTAATGAAAGGAATATTGGAAATGAGTATGATTGGAAAATGCCTTTTATTACTCATTTATTTGAGGATTCATCAAATATGGATAATTTGGAGGACTATATAGCATTAAATGGGGAGGTTTTAAGTGGTGCAAAGGATAATATAAAAGACCATTTTTTTGTAATTGGATAGAGTTATATAGTGATTCTAATTCTTTCACTATATTATATACTGGAGTTTTATGGAACAGAAAAGCAGATGGAACTTTGGCCGAACAGTTTGAAGGTATGAGTGGAAAAATGAGAGATGTTTCAAAATCAAAATCAAAATCCCCTTCGAAATTGAAAAACAGCTTAGAAGATTATAATGGAATATCAAGAACTAACTTCGATTTTATGGGGATCACATTGCTTTCATTTACAAGGGTGAAGGAATTGATCGTATTTTCTTTTGGAAATTTATACTCCCTCCGTCCCTAAAAAAATGTCCTATTTATTTTGACAGTTTCACTGTATTTAATCTATAATTTTGTTTTATGATTGTTTAGATATTGAAAATGAAATATTTCATCGGTATCTCATATTTGCAATTTAAACTTTCCAAATATATATTTTTTAAATTTTTTTAAGTTGTTTATCTTTGTTCAACTTTGAATCAAATAATGAACTTTGAAATAGTAAAGTCAAATGTGACAATTATTTAGAGACGAGGGTAGTATAATTTAGGTAGGGCCTGTAACTTAGGGATTTATGTTTGTTTTTGTTTTTGTTTTTTTTTTTCATGGTGTTACGAATTCTAGCTTTTTGCTGGAAATTTGTATACTTTTTACTTATATAATATAATAAAATAGTTGCTTTAAAAAAAACATATTGAAACCTAAACGAACTTCAAAAAAAGCATCAAAAACATATAATATATGAATCTATTTTTCTTTCTCTTTTTTTTTTTACATTGGACTAGTTAGTTTTAATTTTTAATTATGAAATAAAAAATATATACATTTTTAGAGAATAATTGAAAGGAAAATGATATAATTGTAATTACGTGGATGTTATTTACCCATTAGTGGGTAAAATCACTAGTGGTGAATAAAGAAGAATACCCTCTCCACTAATATCTAACATTTAGCTTATATTTCAAAGAAAAGAGATCCAGTTGCACATGAAACTCAACGCCAGTGAGCACGCGATGAGATCCGGCGGCCGGCGAGCACGCGACGAGCTTTGACGACCAACAATCTCGTGGCTTAAAAGACTGGCAACCTCACGGTGAGTTCTCGGCCAGCGAGCACACAGCGAGATCCAATGGTCGGCGAGCACGCGATGAGCTCCGACGACCGAGAATCTCGTGGCTTAAATGACCGGCAACCTCTGTTATAGTCACCCCCGATGAATAGTGATTTTCTGAGAAAAATTGCCCGACGGTCAAAATCTGCAATTACCAGGACTCGGTTTTAAACGTGCAGGCACACATTTTATAATGATTGTCATACTCCGGGAATTAATATGAGGTTCATTCTATGAGATTTCACATTTTTATAAGGTTCTGTGAATCTCGGGCCATTTTACCAAGAA
>JBBYHH010003446.1:0-17178 GCA_038382905.1 Daphne laureola | reverse complement strand
CTGAAAGGGACAAGGATAAAGGTAAGGATCGAGGGCATCGTTCCCGGGATAGAATAAAGGATGCAGCGGGCCATCAGGAAAAATCAAGACACCATTCATCCCGTGATCGTGATTACAGCAGTTCCTCATATTCTTCAAGAGAGAAGGACCGTCATAGACATCGATCATTTGCTTAAGGTCTATCCATGCCTTTCTTTTCGCAACTGTCAATTAGTTGTCTGGCAGCTGAAGCTCATAGCTAATGTTGATCAAAATTCTGGTTCTAATTTTGTGTCTTGTACCGTATCTGTGTTCTTGGCTTAAATATCATTGCATAGCTGAAGTTGAGACACTATTTGTCTGAGTAGTTAAGTTACTGTTCATCTTAGTAAAATTTTGAGTTGAGCAATGTAACTTTGTAGGTCTGTGGATTATCTACTATCCCTCTGGCTAAAGTTTCACCTTCTCGTCCAAGAATCAACAACCAGAAAATAAAAGAGAGAATGAATTTATGGAAAAAGTAAAGATGATGGAGCAAACGAGACATTGAAATAAATACAGGGACTGAAATGTTGTTCCCCAAATTCTCAATAATAGAAATGCTCAATAATAGAAATTTGATGAATTGAAGAAAACCAAAAGACCAGAGTAAAAAAAAAAATCTTCTTATTTTTCTTTTTTGGGGGGAATAATTATTATAGGCAATGTTGATACACAGCTGCAGCTTGCTAAAAAAGATGGAGAGCAAATTCCAAATCACCAAACAGTTTTAATTCCTATTTCCCAAAAATCTGTCTTCCTTTTTTCTGTGTCAACCCCTTCCTCTCTCTCCCTCTCCCATTAACAGAAGAAAGAGAGCTGAGAGAGGGAGAGGCCACCGTAATTAATTATACGCAGATTTCAGAATTCATATGACAGGTAAAAATCTGCCATTGACTTGTTCAATTTTAACATTTTGTCATTTACTTACATGAAACTTCCATGATAAGAATGGACTAATCCATTGCTTATTCACATAATTACTTGCAATTCATAATAGAATTGGATAAATATTTGTTCATGGATAGATAACAATTGTGATGCAATTTACCCAGGTGAATCGTGAGAAGAAGATGGGTAAAAGCGGGAGTTGGTTTACAGCTGTGAGAAAAGTTCTCTACCCTGAAACCAAGAAAGATCTGGTTTGATGTTTTAACCCTAATATTACTTACTTCTGTCACAAGTCTCAATTTTTTTTTTAGATATGTAAAGCTTGAACATTTTTTTGCTTCGTTATTAACAGTATAAATTAATTTCCAGAAACCCCAGAAAACAAAGAAAAGATGGTTTGGAAGGCAAACAGAAGCAGAAGAAACTACATTGGCTTTACCACCACCACCACCACCACCACCACCGCCTCCTCCTCCACCGCGGATCAATGACTCGAAACTGCCTGTAGCGGAGGAGAATGAGGAACCCGAAGACCATACTTACTCAATTGTTGTTGCTACTGCTATGGCAGCCAAGGCTGCTGCTGCTGCAGCTCAGGCAGCCGCAGAAGTCATTCGCCTCACCCGAGCAGTACGATTCCCTGGGAAAACAAAGGAGGAAGTAGCTGCTATCAAGATTCAAACCGCATACCGCGGATACCTGGTACCGACAATCAACCTTCCTTTTCTCCAACACCTGTGGTACTTTAATGTCTGTCACATTTGCATTGAGATAACAAATCTGTTATGGAGTCTAAATGTGGTAACTTTGTGGCCAAGTTAAGGGCTTTTATCAACCCTTATTTTCAAGTACAGAAGTAGGGGCATTGCAAGTTTCCATTTTGATTCAAGTAGTTGGAAGAATAACAGAACAGGCAAATGTCGGATTTTTTACAGTGTAGGAGAGCGGTGCGAGCTATGAGAGGGTTGGGGAGGTTGAGAGCACTGATCGAAGGACACTCTGTGAAACGCCAAGCAGCGAAAGCATTGCAGCGTATGCAGACCATTTCTCGTCTTCAATCCCAGGTTCGCGCGAGGAGGATGAGAATGTCCGAGGAGAATCAAGCTCTTCAGCGGCAGCTCCAGCAGAATCGCGAAAACGAAGCTGACAAGTCGGGTACTCCTGTAAGCACCAACTTCATCATACAAGCCAAATCCACACGCATGAACTTTATTATTATCAGTTTGTGCATGTTCTAATGTATGTTTTGCTTTAATGTGATTAGTATGAGCAGATATCAGCAGAAGATTGGAATGTTAGCACAAAATCTAAGGAACAACTTAAAGCTAAACAACAGAAGAAGCAACTAGCAGCTATAAAAAGGGAAAGAGCACTGGCCTATTCATTCTCTCATCAGGTAAGAAAGGGAGATTTACAAGGACTTTAAGTGTATGTTTCCAATATATGGGATGAAAGTGTAAATTGTACGATAAATGAGGGGCTAAAATCACGTTTGACTTTCTTCTACCTGTTGTTTGTTTTGGGGAAAAAGCAAACATGGAAGAATTCATCGCCGAAAGCATCGGAGAAACCAGTGATTCCGGTGGAACCGAACAGTCCTCACTGGGGGTGGAGCTGGTTAGAGCGATGGACGGAGGCTCGGCCATGGGAGAACCAGATCGCCGGAACGGATCCAATTGAACGCGGTTCACCCAGGAAAAGAGTGACTCATTCTCCTTCGATCGGCGAATCCACCGTCGGCCGGAGAATCTCAACGGCAGGGAAATCGAAGTCTCCGGTATCAAAGACCAGCAGCACTTGCTCCGGCGACAACGACCAGACCAGCCCGTCGAGATCCGCCGATCGGTACCGCCGGCACAGCATCCCCGGGCCGTTGGTGAGAGACGACGAAAGGCTCGTGAGCTCTCCTAGCTCTGCGCGTGCGGCGGCGAGATCTAGGTCTTGCTTCCCGAGCCCACTCGGGGTCGCTACCAGGAAGAAATCAGCGGCGGCGGATCCTCCAAAGAAGCGGAGTTCGACATCGGTTCCGCCGCCGTCGGACCGGAGACGATCTGGGCCGGCCAAGTTGGAGACGGCGCCGAAGACGGATGCCAAAGCGGGCAACGCCGGTGGAGGAAAACATAAATAATGAAAAATGAACAATGAGGGAAAAAAAAAAACAGTTTTTTATTCGTTCTTCTTATAAAAAGTGCAAAAAAAATCATACACTTTGCAGGTGAATGTGACCAAATTTGAGAAGAAAAGTTAAAAAGACGATAAATTCTTCATGAAAAATGTAAATTAAAGTGTCATTATTTTCTCCTGTGAAATTTAATTGTGTTATAGTTAGTGAATTGTTGTGTAAATTACAAGAATAATTTACTTCCTACAGTTCAGTTATTTGTATGATTAACTTTTTATGTTATGCTTTAGTTCGAATTATCATCATTGAATATTTTAAAAAAATAGAAACTTTTAGAACAACTATCTTTGAAACTGGAAAATAACCCAGTTATTATTTGAATGTGATATCAAATGGCAAAATTGATACTATCTCCTAAGCTACATAGTGAGAGATATATGTGCAAATGAATGTTTGTTGCCAAATCTTATATCTTATATAGTTCATGAGAATTGGCTCGAATTAATTCGCAAGCTGATTTGAGCCGAACCTTAAACGTTCGAGTTCAATTCGTTTTACTACTCGAATCAAAATTTTAGCTCGAACTCGAGTTCGTGGTTCGTGAAACTCGACATTAAACTCGAATTCGAACTGGCTCGTGAACAGTTCGGTTCGTTTTACACCCTGATGTTAAACTAGTTAATGTTAACCAATTACTATAAGTCTTGGCACTGAAATAGAAAAGTTGAGCAATTTTTAGCAGTAAATGTGTGATTCTCCCGTTTTTTAATTAAAAGATTCTGTAACCGACCATCCGACGAGGCTTTGGGTCAGTGTTATCCTTTCATCTCTGTGTCCCATTTTATCCAATCGATAACCAAGGACTTTCCTTTTTCGTGTAATCACATAATTTACCCTCTAAATTATTTTAGAAATGATTCTTCTGCCCTAATGTTCCAAATATGCAATTATACACTCAAAACTAGTTTACTCTAGAAAAAACAAAATGAAATTTTCTCTTATTTTCACCCATGAAAAGAACTTAACTTTAAGGGAAATTAGGTTGAGTTTCCAAAAGTGACTTGAAATGAGATAGTCGGTGAAGTAACTGTGAGTAATTAGATAATATGACTTGAAATGTATTGTGCATCATAAATCAGGGACTGTTTGTTATTTTTCATTTGCTTAAGTTTTTTCCTCATTATTTTATTTTTCTGACTTATCAATAATAATCAGAAATGCGAAGAAGAACAGAAAGAGAGAAAAAAAAAAATCACGAGGCTCCAAATTTTCTCATCTTCTCTTCTAGCTAATTTGTGGAACCCAAATTTAGCTTAAAATAGCAGTAATTTTCACCAAAAGAAAGTCCCTTTAACTCACTCTCTTTGTTTTCTTTTTTCCTTTTCGTTCTGCAAAGCTCCAATCTTCAGTCTGCATCTGCTACCATTTCGATTCCTCTTAGACGATAAAGGTTTCGACTTTTGATGAAAATGGGCGAATAGTCGATGCCCATTGCTTCTCCTTCCGGAATTCGATTCAATGGCGGTGCTTTCTTCTTGAGACTTGACGAATCTACAGAGTAGCTCGATAGACTCAAAGAGTTTTTTTTTTTTTTTTCCCTGTTCAATTGTTTTTGGTCTGTTTTCTTAAACGTGCTCTTGGTTTTTCTCACAGGGACCAAATTGTGCGTTGAAATTCCGTAGGGACACTGAAGAACTGAGAGGTAGTGAGCTTTTTGGGGTTTTGGCGGTAGTGATGGTTTCTCAGAATGATCCGATGGAATCATTTTTCAACTCGATTCAAGCCGTGAAAGTTGCTCTTTCTCCACTGGAATTGGGTATCAAGAAAGCGGCTAAAGATCTTGAAAGTTGTTGGAAGGTCTCAGACGTTAACGGAAATGATGTTGAAGCGCTAGTTCAATCAAATCGTGGCGGTAGGAACCGCAAAGAACAGATCTTTCCTGTGAAGAAGAGAAGCAAGGATGGGACTAGCTCTGTGAACAATGCGCAATGCTTGGGGATTGAAGACAAAAGTAAAGGTTTGTTTGTTAAGGTTCCTATCAAGACTTTGATTGGAATGTTTTCGCCTAGTGTGGGCAAGGAGAGTGGGTTGAAAGAGAATGTTGTTGATAGAGATGATGGCTCTTGTGTTAATTGCTTAAAGTTTGCAGTGACTTGGTCTTTGTTTCCCAATGGTTTCTTCCATGCCTTACCAGGCCCGTTTAAGTCACGAAAGAAGCGCATTCATGAAATGAGGGATGAGGGTGAAGGAGACTTGAATGCTTGTAACCATAAATTGAAATCTGAAGGTTCTTGTGTGTTTGAGTGTGTAGATGAAACTAGGAATGAGAAATTAGGAGATGGTAAAAAACCAAACTCATATGAGTGCTTAATAGGATTCGTATTTGATCAGTTGATCCACAATTTGCAAAATTTTGAGAAGTATCATCGGAATCGGGAAGAGAAATATGATGATTGTTCTCCAGCATCAGATCCCGTCTCTCAGCAGTTCGACCATTTCAGCATGATCACAGGCTTTTGGGAAGGTCGAAAAGTGGATGTTAATGGGTTCTTGGGGAATTTGAAGTTTGCCAGAGTTGGAGGTGTGCCCTCAGCCTCAGGCATAGTTGGAGTTACTTCTTCAGTTGATGAAGAGAGTCGTGATAGTGTTAGCGCTGGGAATGTTGAAGAATCCGCTCCTAGTTCAACGCAGAAGCTGGCTAGTGGGATACTTAGCATTCCTCTCTCGAATGTGGAGCGTCTAAGATCCACCTTGTCCACTGTGTCACTGACTGAACTGATTGAGTTGCTGCCACAGTTGGGGAGGTCCCCTAAAGAGCACCCTGACAAGAAGAAATTGTTTTCTGTGCAAGATTTCTTTAGATACACTGAAACAGAAGGTACGTTACGATGTTCTCATTTGCAAGTTGGTAATTTCAGAGTTTTTTCTTCCCTTTGTCTTCTGTCCGTTCCCCCTTGTTCACCGCAGAAACTTCCATATATTGTATATGCAGAATTATTTGTCATTGAAATGTAGCTCTTCTCACAAATGTCAATTGTTTCTGTTTTCACTAGGTTGTCACTGTGTTTTGACATTTGGATACATAGTTCTATAGCTTCAGCTATTCCCTATGATACTTTTTATGAAGCATTTGTGGTGAGTGATCTATAAAGCACATGTACTTTGAGCGACATCCAAACCATGTAAAAGGTCAAGTAATGTGATCGAGCATCTCACGAGTTGTTTAGTTCCGTCACTTAAAGCCAGTTGGGATTTTTATATGCTGAAGTATTACTTCTGTTTCACTTTTTTTTTAGTTTATGTAAAAGGTCAAGTATTGTGAATACATGATCGAGCATTACTTTCTATCATGAGGTATAGGCGAAATTTTGTAAACCTATTTTATAACAGATCATCTTATACTCTCAACATATAGAGCTTTTCTGGATACGTTTCTCAGACGATCATGACTTTTAGCATCTTTTGCAGTCACCTCACGCAGATTGGATAAATACTATTGTCAGTTCGTGTACTTGCTTATTCTATTATTTTCTTTTATTATTCTTTTTATTTTCTGAGTTACAGTGCTAAATTTTTAAGGTAAATTGTGTTGGTGGAGTTCATACAATTCTACAGCCATATGAACTGTTGATTTATCTTGCAGGAAAGAAGTTCTTTGAAGAACTTGATAGAGATGGTGATGGTCAAGTAACCTTGGAGGACCTTGAGGCTGCAATGAGGAGAAGAAAATTGCCAAAAAGATATGCACGGGAATTTATGCGCCGTAGTAGAAGTCATATATTTTCAAAATCCTTTGGTTGGAAACAGTTTTTATCTTTGATGGAACAGAAGGAACCAACAATCTTACGAGCTTATACTTCGCTCTGTTTAAGCAAATCAGGGACGCTGCAAAAAAGTGAAATAGTAGCATCGCTTAAGAATGCTGGACTTCCTGCAGACGAAGAGAATGCTGTTGCAATGATGAGGTTTTTTAATGCAGATGCGGAGGAATCTATATCATATGGACACTTTCGTAATTTTATGCTCTTACTGCCTTCTGATAGACTCCAAGATGATCCTCGGTAAGCATGAGCCTGCGTCTCCTGTTATTTACTCCCCCCCTCCCACAAAATTAGTCATGTTTGACTTTTAAACTTGTGTTGACTCAAATTTTAATTAACAATAGTATTTAAAAAAATTCTTGGAAAATATATTTAGAAACTAGAATAATAGAACTTTTATATGCATAGTAAATTTTAAAATTTATAGGTCAAAATGTTGAAAAACAAATTGTAGATTAAATGCTGAAAAACAAACGTGACTATTTTCTTGGGACGGAGGGAGTAGTTCTAAGTACTGGCGTTTGTTTTGTCTGTCATGTTTATTTTGTGTGTTAAGGTTAAGAGGTATTGCATGACTTTGTTAATGGTCTGGCCTATCTGTTATTGTCAATTGATTTCAAGTCAGATGCTTTAACAGAATACTACTTTCTCGTTGTCCTGAATGTGATTGTAAAGTTCACCCGTTTGTCCAGCTTCTCGGTATGTTTTGTTTTTTAATAGCAATAAATGCACATTGTTGTTTTTTACTTGCATTTACTGAAGAAGATGTCAATTTATTATCCTTCTTGAATACAGGAATATATGGTTTGAAGCTGCAACAGTTGTTCCAGTTGCACCACCTGTTGAATTACCAGCTGGAAGTGTTCTTAAATCTGCACTGGCAGGCGGCCTTTCTTGCGCTCTTTCTTGTTCTTTGATGCATCCTGTTGACACCATAAAGGTAAAATGTGAAATGTGATGGAGCTTCTCTTTACCTCTCTTCCAAAAGTTGGGATTTTTCCAGGGGCTTAGTGCGCGCGCAAGTAGGATATCATGGAAAATTCGTAAAATGATTCTAGTTAAAGTGTTCCGGGACTTCAGTAGATAATACTCCATTTGTACAGCAAATGAAGTAATGAACATATGATACTGAAACTGCATTCAGATTAAGCTTTAGTTAACACCATAATCATCAACGTTCTGTTGTAGTTATCGCTAATGCTCTTTTCCGTTTTGTCTTCAGACACGAGTTCAGGCATCAACAATGAACTTCCCAGAAGTTCTCTCCAAGCTACCAGAAATTGGTGTCCGGGGAGTATACAGGGGTTCAATCCCTGCAATTCTTGGACAGTTTTCAAGGTCTCGATTGTTCTCTTTCTTCAGTTGTGTTTCTTCACTCTGTAGCTTCATATATCTGATTTTCCTTTTTTGAAATTGCAGCCATGGCCTGCGAACGGGGATATTTGAAGCTAGTAAACTTGTATTGATTAATATAGCTCCAACCCTCCCAGACATCCAGGTAACTGTCTTGTACCTGACATAACCATTCAGTAGTTTTGACAAGTTACTTGTGTTTCCCATTATGAATGTGAGTCGATAACAGTGTACACGCCGACTCTATTTTGATACATTTTAGAGCTAAATACATTGTTTAATTCCAGTTTAAAGGCGAGATTGTCATTTTTTAAGTGTTCATCAATCATGAGTAATGAGTAGTTATGAGAATTCTGAGGAAGTTCAGCGCTTTGTGTAGGTCCAATCAATTGCTTCATTCTGTAGCACTTTGTTGGGGACAGCAGTGAGGATCCCATGTGAGGTATTAAAGCAAAGATTACAGGCTGGCATTTTTGACAATGTTGGAGAAGCTATTGTCGGAACATGGCAGCAAGATGGAATGAAGGGTTTCTTCCGCGGAACTGGTGCGACTCTTTGCCGTGAGGTCCCGTTCTATGTTGCTGGCATGAATCTCTATGCCGAATCTAAGAAGGTACCGTTCGATTCCATAAACATACATTTTCAGATCTTTTGCAAACATTGTGATCAACTAACTTCTGTGTACACATATATATTTCAGATGCTGAGATTCATAAAGATGGAATTTTTAATAAGACAACATATATTAGAAGATTAATTGAGTATTGGAAATGCCAAATGATTTTAAACTTATGTCAGTCCTCTTGAAAAGAGGTTGTATAAAGAATGCAATTTTGGGCTTTGTGATGAAGTTTTAAACTCTGTAGAGCTCCCCAGTATTTGTTTAGTGATGAAGTTTAGAACTGAAGTTGATAAACCTTTCTCATCAATGCATTTGCCGTAATAGAACATGACTTTTTCGCGTATTTATGGATATAAATTCAGTTGACATTTGCTTTCAGAGTTGTTTATATTCGATATTCGATGCATTTCAGGTTGCACAGCAATTTCTTGGACGGGAACTAGAAGCTTGGGAGACGATCGCGGTTGGAGCTCTGTCAGGAGGAGTAGCTGCTGTCGTGACGACTCCTTTTGATGTGATGAAAACTAGAATGATGACAGCTCCAGGAGGCCGACCTCTGACAATGTCGGTGGTGGCATTATCCATTCTCCGCCATGAGGGGCCACTTGGGTTGTTCAAAGGAGCGATTCCGCGGTTCTTCTGGATCGCTCCTCTTGGAGCCATGAACTTTGCAGGCTACGAGCTGGCGAGGAAAGCCATGGACAAAACTGAGGATGTAACACAGGACAATCTTCCCCAGAAGAAGTTGGCTGCTTCTGGGTAAAGATTGATAGAGTGGTAATCTACAGAACCGCTGCCAGAAAGTTTTGCACTTTTTCTGGCCAAGCTTCAGATTTCATCTGTCGACAAATCAACAATTTTGTTGTGTTCAGATCCTCCAGCCAGACTTTTTGTATTTCACAAGATGGCCTTGTATGTACATCTGTATGAATGTGCAGTTCTGTTTCTTCTCTTAACCTACAATACAGGCTCAAAAACACACTTTTCTTTCCCGTTACTTATTTTGTCTTGGAGATTTCGCAGTCGCCGTGTGCATTAAGTTAACGATTGGCACTAAAGAAGTGAAGGAATGTAAGCAAAACATGGAAAGAAAAGCTTATTCATTTCAATAAATGCATCTTAATCATCTCTTCATCTTCACAGACCAAGAAAAAGGAAAGATAAAATATAGTACTAGTTGTATAATGATCTGCAACTGCAACAACAGCAACTCAAGCTAAAAATAGGGTTACACTGTAGTTTTCTACTCAAAATTGAAGCCTCATAGTAGTTCAAGTTTCCAACATCCATGAGGTTTTAATAATTATTACCAGGAACATCAGTGATAGCTGATTAGGGTTTTCAATATCCCCAGTAGTCGTTTCTAATCTCGTCATCAAACTTCTTTTTCAGCTCAGGGTGTTTCTCAAAGTACTCATCTGCTGTCATTGTGCTGATCTTTTGCTGTGGAAAGGGACAAAGAAAGGGAAGAAAAAAATAAGTATACTCAGAACAGCTAAAATTAGACAAGGCAAATCTCAGAAAGATTCATTACCTTCATCTCTTGAACCTCAGCAATTTCTTTCTCCAAACACTCGGACTCCTTCAGTGATTTCTGCTCTGCTTCTTTAAGTTCCGCAAACTATTACACATGCAAACAAATAGAAATATTGGAGAAAACGACACGACCTCCTGCGCAGTTTTTGAATACAGGTGGCCCGAAGAAGGCTTAAAAACAACACCATATCATGTTGGTTTCTCACCAAGGTATCAAATTTAGGTTTGTACTCAGGAGTGACATTGTCCACATACTTCGGGATCTCCACGCCTGAAACAGAAAGCTGATAATGTTGAAGATGAAACAGACAATACGATTCAGAAATTCAAAGATGGATTTGAAAGGAGGAAACGAAAATAAAGGCTAAGAAACATGAACAAAGAAATGGTCTTGAAATAAATATGAATGTGTAAAGGAAACAAATTGAGCATTTCAATATGCAAAATACAACAACGACACGGAATACTAGTTCAAAGTTTAAAAGGCTACATATTTGTAGAACAAACAGCAAGTCCCCAAAACTCGATCTTGGATTCAGGTTCCATGTCCTAACAGCACACCGCACTTTACAAATGCTTCTACTGTATTACTGAATTTCTTCCAATGAAGAACAGTAACAACCAAACAACTGAATACAACATTGACAAAGAAAACCTAACAGTTCCAATCCATTTTTCAGTATAAGCAACGGCAAGACCAAGGCACAAGAACATGACACCTACTGTCAAGAATCCATTTAAAGAACATGACAGGATGGAGAAATAAGATAAATGATATCATGTCAAACTAGAAAACTTATCTTTAAAAGTAGACTGTACAGAAAAAATGATTTTATAAAATGATGGATTGAAAGTTATTGATGCCTGTACATTCATAAAATACTACTAGTAATATAAAATGATTGAGACTATGCCATTTGAAACTATAAGATAACTAGCAAACTTACTGTCGTAGATGCCTGTACATTCACAAAATACTAACATAAAATGATTAAGACTGGGCCATTTGAAACTAGTACTCGTATAAGATAGCTAGCAAACTTACTGTGATAAGCCTCCTTATACATATCCACAAGCCGCGAACCAATGCCTTTCCTGTAGTATTCCCAATTAATAGGTTCAGGTTCCTGTGTAATACACAGGTCATAATTCATAAATAATCACAGCACTACACCAGTAAATAAAAAGATCCAAAATCATAACATCTTCATCAACACAAACAAACACTAAAACAGAAAGGAAAAATGATTTCTTGGGCAACACAAAGCACATTAACACTCCCAAATCGTCCAACAAAGCTCCATATAAATAATCCCTAAAGATTTATCAACCAAGGTAAGAACCAGTGAGACAAAAATCCTATTCTAAACAAGTATTGGAATTTAAAGGGAAGAAATAATCACAAATCCGCAAGTTTTAGAGGTTATAATGAAAGCTAGTAAACCGAATCTGATCGCGATTGAAGAACATACCTGGCTGAACTTGGTCTGGAGAGTAGTGTTAACTTCATCGAAGACGCGACGAAGAGTGGCTAATTCCTTGCGAGCCTCTATGGAGACGATGAGCTTCCCCATTCCATCCCAATCTATTGTCCTCCCGGCCTTGAACCCCAAATCTGCAACTTTCTTCGACGTTCCGCTCATTTTCTCAGTCTCTCTTTCTCCCCCTCGCAAAGCACAGAAATTCTCAAATTCTGAGACTTTAATTTCTTGAACGAATGATATCATATCACATAAGTGGTCCCTAAGCTCCGTATGTTGTTCCATTTCGGTACCTATTGTATACATTTTCTCAGTCTTCTTTTTATAAAAAAATATCAACTTTGTTGGGACCAAAAAACAGATGTAGCAATTCAAATGGAATAGTCGAATAAACGTTGGAGGTGGATATTAACCTTACGCATCTATCTTAAGAAAAAGAAAAACTTTTGTGATAAGTTCATGCAAATTGCCAAAGGTTAATGAGTGGTAAGATTGTCCAATTTCCATAGTTCAAATTCTAGTTGCACGGAAATTAGGATTCTAATGACCACATTGTCAAACATTTCTGCAATAGCCTGTGATGAAAACCCCCTCAAACAACAAAGAAAAGACGCAGCTTTCATTCAGAAAAGCATCTGATCAGCTTACCAGGAAACAGAACTCACAATCATCTGCAAAATGCATGAATACAAAAATCATTTTCAGCTTAGTTTAGGGGTTCAACTGCTGCTTCTTCTACACAGATTCGAGTTCTAACAAGTGTTCAAGAACTTCAACCCCCCTCAAGCAGCAAATTACATGAGAAAGGTTTCACAATTATTATCGTAATCATCAGAAAGAGAAGAAAAATTCAGAAACTTTTCGCCGAAGGTGTAAAGATTCATGCTGGATTGGGGTTTTCAGTATCCCCAGTAGTCATTTCGAATCTCATCATCAAATTTCTTTCTGAGCTCGGGGTGTTTCTCGAAGTACTCATCTGCGGTCATTGTGCTGATTCTTTTCTGTAGAAAGCATGAAAGAATAAAAAACATGATACATTTACTCAAACAAGCAATGAACTTTAACCAAGTGCAGATAGCAAAATAAAAGTTCACGGTCACATTTACCTTCATCTCTATGGCCTCGGCAACTTCTTTCTCCAAACGCTCCGACTCCCTCAGTGATTTCTGCTCTGCTTCTTTCAGTTCCACCAACTATGCACATAAAATAATCAAGTAAACAATAATAATTTCAACATCCTTGCCAAAACATGTGTCACAAAGAAGGTTTAGCAATGACATATCATGTCGGTTCTCACCAATGCATCAAATTTAGGTTTGTACTCAGGAGTGACATTATCCACATACTTAGGGATCTCCACGCCTGCAACAGGAAGCAGGATAATGTTGAAGATGAAACAGACAATATGATTAAGAAATTAAAAATATGGATTTAAGAGGAAAAGAAAAGAAACGGCGAAAAGGAAAGAGAACAATTCAAAAGAAGATGCCATGGATGCCAATATGTTCCATTTCTGAGCTCAGTAATGGAAATGTGCTTCAGACAATAAGGAACATGAACGAACAAATGGTCTGGAAATAAATAATACGAATGCGTAAAGGAAACAAATTAAACATTTCAATACGCAAAATAACAACAACAACAACAACAAAACAGCTGTAAGGGAACAGTAATTCAAGTTTGAAAAGGCCACACATTTGTAGAACAAACAGCAAGTCCCACAAACACAACCTCGAATTCAGGTTCCATGCCGATTTGTTCCAATGCAGTTTTCAGTATAAGCAAACACAAGAACATGACATTTTCTGTCATGAATCCCTTTTAAAGAACAAGGTGGAGAAATAAAACAAAATAAATGATATTATGTCAAACTTGAAAATTGATTGAAGGCATAAATATTGCATCTTCTATCAAGGAAGAGACATAAACAAGTGCAAACTGCAATGAACTATGCAAAGCCCTTAAGCACTATTACATGAATTGTAAACATGTAATTTTCAAAGCAGACTGAAGTGAGCAAATTTTGTCCGATAAGATGGATTTAATGCCATAAATGGTCATACAACCACAAAGCAAGATAAAAATCTAAGCCATGTTTCATAAAGTGCGAGCCATATGGACTTACTCTCGTAAGCCTCCTTATACATATCGACAAGACGAGACCCAATTCCTTTTCTGTAGTAGTCCCAGTCAATCGGTTCCGGTTCCTGCAAAAATAAACAGGAGTCCAATTAATCAACTAATGCAGTATAATTAACAAATAAGAATATAGCAAGACTGCTCTGATACAAAAAAATAAATAAATAAATAAAACCATGCAAAACCTTATACTGTCCCCACTCCCCCAGATAGAAAAACAGCACCTTAACAAAGTACACTGCACCACAGGTGTGCAATTCTAACACAGTAACACCTCCTTTGTATATTTCACCTATAAATTACTCTCTTTTGCTTCAGGAACAATAGCGAAAGAGCTAAACCTTAAAAGAAAATGGTACAACTCAGATAATGAGGCTGATATGTTATCTCAAGGACTAATAATCAAAAGAGTGGCAATAACAGCATCAGAAGGCACTCACACATATCTTGGTGACTTACTGGCTTCAATACAAGAAACAAAATTACACCCGCTACATACCAGATTCTAGATTAATTGAGATTAAATCCCATTTATAATCCTATTCCTTATCCTTGCATACCAAGAGTTTTCACCATTTGCTTTAAAACAGAAACAATGTGAACAAATCCTTGATCTGATCGAGATCGAAATACAGCGAATCGAAACAGATGAAAAACAGTAAAAGACGAAGAGAGACACACCTGGCTGAACTTGGTCTGGAGAGTGGTGTTAACTTCATCAAAGGCGCGACGGAGACTGGAGAACTCTTTGCGAGCTTCTTCGGAGACCATGAGCTTAGCCATGCCGTCCCAATCAATGTTCTTCCCGGCCTTGAAAGTCACATCGGCGATTTTCTTCGATGTTCCGCTCATTTTCACACCCTTTCACTCGCTCCTTAACACACAAATCAACAATTCCTATGGCTGCCTCGGCTTCCGCTAGGGATTTCAGATCAGAAAGAATCTCCGCTTCTCTGTTTTTTTCCCTTCTTTTTTCCCGAAACTGAAAAAACGAAAAGCAAAAAGTGGTCAGAATCGAATCGAAATGGCTTTTGGGCTGGATTTTGCTACGATTTTAGAAGTCCGGCTGGCCCATCTGTATAGAAGCCCATAGATTGGGCCCAAACATTAAATGAAGGAAGTTTGTTTGGGCTTAGAAGAGTTATCCCACCGTTGGCTTAGATAATTTTGTAATGGTTAAAGATTAAATAATTACATTACAGCTAAACACTAAAAGCTAGGGATTAGTGGTTTTTTCAAAGTTTAAAAGCTATCTCTATTAACTAATCTGTACAAAAATTATTTTAAATTTCATTTGAGTGTGGAAGAAGTCTTGTTATTAAGTGTAGCGTGATGGATTTTGGTAGACCTGAGTCGTCCATAAATAAATAGTTATGAGGGAGTAATTAACAACAGGTTTCAAAGTCCAAGTCATGTGTGTGTAACGCAGTAGTTACGTGCCAGTTTTGATACGGTACACATTGATGTATATATTTGTACGTAAATAAACATGCAGATCATCATGACCTGGGAATTATGACACAATTTGCAGTTTTTGCAGGTTTGAACCCAATGCATGGTCGCTTTTGAAATCGACATGATTTTGAGGAGTAATTAAGAAATTAACCTTCTAGACAAGTTTGCCAATGGCTGGCTAGATTATCATGTTTCATATTTTTTTTTAGCAAATCGATCAATTATATTAATGATCAGTAACGGTTAGAGGTAAATTGGTGCATTTAGTTTGTAAGTAGTACTATTCTTGAATTTCTATAAAATTGGTGCATTTGATTTTAAAATATTTTAAAAAAAAAATTAACGAATTCTTTTAGTAATAATTTAAGTCTCTCACAATATAGAAAACACAAACACACCAATTTTTAAAAAATGGAGGGAGTAAATTACAAAAAGACCAAAGAGAATGTTGAATGTCATTAAGGGGGAAAAGTGGAAGAAATACATAATAATAAGATATAGAATTGTGGAAATAAGTTAACCTGGATTGTGATTATAAAAAAAAAAAATTAGGAAAAAGACTACATGGATGGGGTCAACAATTGAATGTCAAGTCATTTTCAAGAACAACATTACGTGAAAAAAATAACAAGAAAAACAATATACTACTAGTTTTGAAATTAGAGGTTAATTCACAAAGTTATGACTTTCATACATATATATATAGTTTATAATAAATCACGTCAATTGTTTTGTCTCAAAAGAGAAATTGTATCACACAAAATTGGAGCTTATGGAGTAACATTCTTGTTATAAGAAATAGCTAGTAAGTATTACTTAATTTTCTTTATTAAACACGGAAAAAAAAAAGAGGCCAAAAGCTCAAATAAAACCCCAAATTATTTGAATCATCACGACTCGGCCCCTGAACTAATTAACGGGCCAAATCAGCCCCTCAACTCCTCATTTTGTACCGATCTAACCCTTCTATTAATTATCTGTTGAGATGGTTGATGAATGTGCACATGTGAACGAGCAAATCTGCTGAGGTGTGTTTATCCGTAAACGAGCAAATCTACCACCAACACTTGTTTCTTTAAATCTTCTCTCTCAACCTCACAAAAGCAGTCCCTCAGAATCGCCTCACTCCCAGGAGTCTGAATCTACCTCCATATCTTCGCCGGAAGCCGCCTGAATTGGCGGAATTCTCCCTCGATCCGCTATTTGACTCGCGATTCAGACCATTTCAATCTGTCGATTCAGCTCCAGCGGATCCTTTCCCACCATTTCTGCCGCTTGAAGTCACCGTTTCGGCCGAGACCAACATCAGCTTCGTCAGACGTCGTTCCTGTTCGCGCGTTCTTCATCTGCTGGTTATGAAATTCCACGTCTTGCATTCCTATTATCCACTCGGTTCACTCCAATCCATCTTAAATCCAATTGAGCCTCTCATCAGAAATTCTCAATTTGATGAAACTCTAAAACACTCAATTTCTTCACACCAGAGCATTTTATTTATCAATAGAATAGTCCAACTCATCATCCACTTAAGCTTCTGTTAGTCACATCCTATTATGAAATGAAATATTCCATGAAGATGCCTGTGAAGTAACGAGGAATGGCCAGATCGGTACAAAAAGAGGAGTTAAGAGGCTGATTTGGCCCGTATATTAATTCAGGAACCGAGTCGTGACTATATATATATATATATATATATATATATATATATATATCTTCTTTTTTCTTCTCTCCGCCAAAGAG
>JBBYHH010003335.1:0-17181 GCA_038382905.1 Daphne laureola | reverse complement strand
GCTTTGTGACCCTTGGCTAATTGATTGCTAGCCGTTGTAGATCTTTCCAGATTTTTGTCATCTTCCATTAACACGTTGATGAAGACTAGCTTCAACAACTTGATGGATTTTATTCTTCAATCTTGATCTTTCTTGAGATCTTCAAACTTGAATTTCATCTCTCATTGATGTTGTTCAGTAGTGGAGTGGATGGCTTCATGATTTTATGCTTCAGAGCTTGTGAAATGTGAACCTTCATTTTGAGCATCTGGCCATTAACGCGTTGATGCGTACTATATCACACGCTTTTTTGATTTCTTTCCTTTTTTGAGCTGATTGTATCTTGTTAATCTGAGATCTCCTTGATTTGATGATGGGACTAGCCGTTGGTTTCCATATACTTCATCTTCAGCACTTTATCTTCAAAAACCTATGAATTTGGGTAAGAAACAAGTCCACATTAATCAAGAATTTGGATCAAAATCAAGTATATGCCGAGATATGTAATTGTGCTTTTATAACACATGAATTCTTGTACTTTTGATTCCTTTGCACTTTAATCCCATAATTTTTTTATCTTAACAACCAAAAAATAATAATCTTGGTGAAGACACTAAGTTTATCAAAACTTTACAAAATGATCCTCAAGGTTTTGGACTCATCAAAACAATTGGTTGGAGACAACAAAGTCAACAACATGTGCCAACATAGCGCCTATAGAAGAGTTGGGAGTCTTGGGGCAAGCCCAATTGCGCCAACATAGCACCAAAGTGGGGCCAAGAATGCTCCAAAACCATTTTGCTATAGTACTAAAGCCAACTTTGTGCCCCACTTGTTCCAGACTTGCACCAAGGTTCTTGGAACTAGCTAGCGTATGCCAAGCTTGCGCCAAGTTAGCACCAAGGTGCCTTGGCCTACCCCTTCTCTTTTCCTTTAACATTAGCACCAGACAAGCACCAATCTTGCGCTATGATGGCACCACCTTCTTCACAAGTCTCCTTCTTTGACTTCCACTCCTCCGTTTGACGTGAGACTTCTTATGAGGCTTCACCAATGTCCAATCTTCCTCTCAAGCCCTCAAATGATGCATTTTGAGCTCCAATTTGCCTCTGCATCTCCGCACCTACAAAAGATAAAAAATAACAAGTAATGTGCATCTAAACACTAGAAAGTAGGCACGAAAGATGAATTATTTGACTTAAACACCAAGGAAATGTGTGTGAATGACACATAACAAGCAACTTCTTCTAGTTGGTAGGATTGACATTATCAGGGACTAAGTGGATCCAATCTAGGTAGTTTGGATTGGCTGGATCCATTGGACGCTCGCCCATGCACTTCCTGTGGATGTTATTGAGCATGTTCTGGTAGTATTCCGCGAATCGCGAATGCAACTTATGCGTGAAATTTGGCTTCGTAGATGAATATGACGCCTCTTATAGTAAACATTTTCGTTAAAATTATAAATCTATAACAAATAAAATAACTATACAAGTAATTAAATTTTAAAACGTATCCTGAATGCGCTAGCCTAGTCTCCCAGCTCATCTGATATTTGCTCGTAGTATGAGTGAGGGAATCCAGAGAAGCGATTCGAGCAGATGCTCAAAATCGCTTTTGGAACACTGGATGATGCTTGCATCAAACTGCACAAAATAGAAATTTTAGTATACATATACATACCAAAAAAATAAAAAATGAATTAGGCTCGAGACTTACTGTCCGGTGCGAGCGACCAATCTGCCATCCAGTTCGTGCTCTGGCGGTGAAAATGGAGGCGGGGGTGGTGATGTTACTCGTCTACGCTAGGGAGTAGGTGGGACGTCATCAGGTCGGTCCGCATGTACCGACCCGGTAAAGGGCGTCAGACACTCCTCCTCACGATGTCGGGTGGAGCGAGATCCTCCACCACGCTAACTATGAGAGATTGTCCTCCGTCGTGAACCCGAGGCGGACTCATCCCGACCATGACTATCTCCCTATGGTGTGCAATTGGGTACATAAATTTTTAGAAATTGACAGTTGAACACAAAACATTTTGAAAACTGACATTTTAGTACAAACTATTTGGAAATTTTCAATTTAACTCCAAACTTTTTAGAAATTTGCATTTGAACCCAAAATGTTTTCAAAATTGACATGTTAACCCCAATCTTTTTCAAAACTTTCAATTCAACCCTAAACTTAAAAAAACAGACAT
Source organism: Daphne laureola (assembly GCA_038382905.1). Lineage (NCBI taxonomy): Eukaryota > Viridiplantae > Streptophyta > Magnoliopsida > Malvales > Thymelaeaceae > Daphne > Daphne laureola. The sequence goes on along the minus strand of JBBYHH010003335.1, from coordinate 15,002 downwards.
TTTAGTACATAACTTTTTCAAAATTGACATTTTAACCCCCAAACTTTTTCAAAACTTACAATTTAACCCCAAAACTTTTTTGAAACGGACATTTTAGTATAAAACTTCTTTAAAATTTACAAATTAACCCCAAACATTTTCAAAAAATTATAATTCAACCTAAAACTTTTTTAAGATAGACTTTTTAGTACAAAACTTTTAATTTTTTTTCAATTTAACCCAAATGTTTTAAAAATTACAATTAACAAGTACTAACTTTTTCAAAACTTTGTAAATCCACACAATCCCTTTTTAAAATTACAAGTTAGTAAAAACCTTTTAAAACTTTATCAATTTAATCTAAATGTTTTAAAAATTACAATTAACAAGTACTAACATTTTCAAAACTTTGCATATCCACCCAAATCTTTTGAAATATTAAAATTTAACCCAAATCCAACAATTTTCCAAAAGTTTAACATATTTCCCCAAATTACCAGAAATTAAAAAATCACAGAAATTCAATAAATATCCAAAAATACAGAAAGTATTGAAATTAAACCTAAAGCCTAATCCTAAGTTACAGAAGGATGGTAGAGTAGAACCTTTGCTTTCAGGGCAAGAAACTCGGGTGGTTGCTGGTAGACAGAGTAAGTTTATGGGTTAAGTAGTTCAATGTTTACTATGTGGGGAATTTGGATATGTGGACTCTAAAGTGCCCAGATGCAGCCTTTACTGCCTTAAAGGTTGTTTTAAGGAGCAAGGCAGTCTTCCAGGACTTTTTTAGTAGGAGTAGAGCTTTGGAGTGGCCTAAGTTTCCCATAAAGGTAGTTTATCTGCATGTAGTGGAACATTTTGACCCTGTGGGGTGGAAGAAGGTATTTTGGAGACCTAGGCATGTCCCAAAGACATCCCTCATCACTTGGTTCTGTGCTAGGGATGCCCTTTACACTTGTGACAAAGTCTACCAAAGGAATATGGTTGTGAACACTGGTTGTGTGGTATGCCCTGTTGGTTTGGATTGCAGGAACCATCTATTTTTTAGTAGTGTTTATGCAGGATCTGTCTTGAGGTTGTGTTTGGCTAAGGTGTGGCTCTCAAGGCTGCCATTGGAATGGCTCACTTCTGGCCTTGGCTATTAAAAGTAGGAGGGGAGGAAGGCTTCAAAGCTGCTATCAGGAGGAGTGTTGTTGCTAAAACTGTCTATGTTGTGTGGGAGGAGAGGAACATATGCCGATTCTGAAGGATTCAAAGATCTGCTGAGGAGCTTTGTGAGTATGTGTTGCAGCTTGTACATAGGCGAAATGAGCTTAGTTGCATGGAGGTTTTTAGCTAGCATTGTTATTCTTTGTTTCCATACTTGTAAAGCCTTGATTTTGCCTGTGAGGCACACAATGTTTTTTACCTTTTACTTGTAAGCCCCTGGATCTATTGAATGTAAGGGTCGATGGGCTTATTGATGGTATAAACCAACTGGGGTGTCGTCCCCTTTCCTAAAAAAATATAAAAATTAAATTATAGAAATTATAGCATTTTTTCATGCTCATCACACCCCCACACTTAAATGTTTGCTAGTCTCGAGCAAACTTATATGCAACTAAACTAGATGAGATGATGAAAATAAAATATTTAGCAATTATTAGATGCGAATCAATCATGCTACCAACCTTACCGCAATCCAATTTTTTAAACCAAAAGACATTCATAGCAAGTCATGATTTCAATTCTATGATTTATGGAAATCCGTCTTCAATGTTGAGAATGGAAAATCGTGGTAAGTTCCTTAGTGTTACTCTCATTTTAATAATAGGGTTGTGCCATTGTGTGTAGTGGTCCAAAATTCGACATCCCACCCAGACTTGATCATGACCTTTAGCTCCCTCACTTAATTTCCCTAGGGGAGTTAGATGCAATCTACGTGAAAATGGTATTAATATGGTTGTAATGTGGCTTGACTCAATAAGGAGGGTAGTCGGTTGAAGGTTCATTTGTGGTCAAGCTTACGTGAAATAATATTGAGTATGCAGGACTAGGGCCACTTAAGATCTAACAAGACAATGCAAAACCCAACCCCCGTGTATTTGATCAATCAGAGCATAGGTTTCAAGCTCTCGGTTTCCTCAAAAGTCCTCTCATCATTTTTCTCTCTAGATAAATACAAATTGTTAAAAGTCATTTAAGCACATGTGTTTCTTCTCAAGCAAAACATTTTTTTTTTCATTTTGTTAGGCGGAGGCTTTTCCATCATGTCCCACTCTTGCCTTTTTATTGAGGATACCTCTTGATAATTCTCATAATTGTGTCACATGTACAATTTTTTTGGCATTTCAGCACGTAGCCAAAGTTTCTGACCAACATTTTCAATTCCTCCCAACTTACTTTTGAACCAATCCCCGAAATCTGTCTCTCATGCCCTTTCTAATTCATTCTCAACAAGTTCCAATGACCAAAGAGAGATATAGAGAAGTGGGTGACTTAAAATGTGAGTTCCACAAAAAAATAGGCTTTCATACTCAAGGGGGTTAACTAAGGAAAATACGTGCAAGTTGGCAATTTTGAGAAACTGGCTAATCCTAATTTGTCTTATCATAATGTATCATAACTAACGATTGTCAGTTTACAATGGTCAAGTTGTCCAAGTTCTACCTTAAAAGTGAATTTAGATTCTCTTATGAAGGAGAATCTCTCAGGCAATCATGCGAAAAAAGGTTTTACGCTCAATTCTCACATGGTTGTGTCTCTATTCACTTAGTTGAAAACAAACTTTCATCCCCCATAAAATTAAAATTGAAAAATTGGCTCTCTACCAACGGTTACGGTTTTTAAACCAAGGTTGCTTTAAAGGTTGGGGTTCCTGTTTGATTTTTTTTAAAATGTATGAAAAAATAGCTATTCTAAAATGCAACTAAAAATTATAATGCAAGATCCAACTATCATGCAACTATTATGAGTAGGAATAGGCTAAAGCATCATCAACATATCAAGCAAGGTAATGATTCTCACATTTCCCAGAATAGAACATGTGTCACCACCACCCCCCACGCTACACAACCCGGCAAGAAGCGGACGCGGGGGTCGGAAGGGCGGCGGTGAACTAAACGATCTTTCCTGTATTGCGCAGCCAATATGTGGATTTAAACCACTTTCCATGTCCCTGTTTACGAGATTCAATAAAACAGAATTTCTTCTTTCCTTGTACCTGCATTTCACAATTCACAATATATACAGATATACTGAGCTCCGCTCAGACCAGATACACCAGAAAAGAGTCTACCCTTTCACTATCGGGCAGAGGCTCCCCGATAAATAAACATACAATCCAAAAATTCACAACGAACATCATAAGCACAACTTAACAGTAGTCTGGTTCACACATCAATAAACATAGCATTACATGAGAATAGTTAACCATATATCCAATTCTATATGTATGCGTGCAAACTACACCTGCAGAGCCATCTTCCAATAGATAATACCACTCAATATCGGTGGTCGGATCTGCAGGATCTTGAATTTAGCACCTGATACTGCTGCTGCTGCTGAATACATGAAAAGAATACAAAGGTTAACCGTTAGTCACATATATACATATATAGTGCTCATCCAGAAAATCCAGAAAAATCCATTTATCCCATTATCATAACATATAACCACTTCCCATAACTATCGTTTTCCATTCACTTTACTGACATATCCTTCCAATTACAATATAACCATTTCCTTTCTTACTTTCCTTTCCATTTCACATTCCATATTTATATTATAACCCTTACGCCATTTCACATACATTTTCTCTAACGGGATCACCCCATCATTTCCCTTTATCAACAATCATAACAATCAGAAGGAGCTAACAATACCTTTACAGATAATCACAATAAGACCGAGCGAAATGCTTAGCGGTCCAACACTAGAAGCTCCTGAAAAGATAGTTATAATGAAAGGGGTGAGTTTTTGAGAGAACTCAGTAAGGGTTTAGGAGAAATAAACGTTTTCTTCACGATATACCTACAATGACAATGTCAGTATGACAGGATACACTATACTAGTGCAATGTCCTATATAAACCATGATGCATGTAAATGCATTCATACAATGCATATTTCCATTTCCATTATACCCATTACGGTGGCCCTCTGTGGTCCTCTTTCATACCATGAGAGGTCAAAACATTAACAATGCGCATGGTACCAGTGAGGGCCTAGGATCCTTTAAAACCGCCGTCAAACAGACAATCAATCAATAACAATATCTGTGTCACAAAAATAAAGGGTTTGGTGGTCATGTCAACACACGAAACCACGACACGTTGTGTCACAAGCAGAAGGTTTGGGTCATGTAGACTCACAAACCACGACAAACCAAACAGAAGGTATGTGATCGTGGAGACTCATAGAACCAATCCCATACCATAACAATAATCGTGTCACAAGCAGAGGGTTCGGTGGTCGCGCAGATGCACGGAACCATGACATGTTGTGTCATACCTAGTTAGTTTGGGTCACATAGACGCACGAACCATGACACATCACATCGCTATCATTGGGTCCGGTGGTCACAAAGACGCACAAAACTGTTGCATTATCCTTATACCTGCACACATTTACCGCTACCATGGAACCAGTCATAGACCCCACCACCGGTCTAAGACTGATCTCAACCAACTGAAATGGCACTAAGCATTATCTTAATATGCATTTAAGAAGCTTGAACCCTTACCTGGAAATAATAGCAATACGTCCTCTTTTCCAATCAAGCTCTGAAATCCTTTCCCTTTTATGCCACTTCTATACACTAATCGTTTCCTAACCATTTTCAATGCCATTTCCCACATAAGTAATATACACAAGTACATTATCATCCACACGCTAACATTTCACCTTCTATAATGCAAACTCTATATAACCATCATTTCCACTTTTGACCCATTTTACCAAAGTTGGTCAAACCTTAACCAATTCCTTTATAATTTCACATGCATGTTTTATGACCTATTATAAGATCATCCATGCATAAACATTGTATTTTCCCAACACAATTCATCATTTCACATAAATATCCAACTTTTGGATTTAATCCATAACTCTATCATACACAATGATTTGGAACATACTCCAAGCATTAAAGTTGCTTAAAATCATCTTCCAAGCATAACCGAATTAACAATTTATCAAAATATGGCACTTCATTCCTCCACCACAATCTATGAATTTTTCCTTAGGTCTATGATATAACCACAATTGGACAATATTCCACGCATTAATATTGCTCCAAATATATCCCATAACACTAATTTGAACTCAAATTAACAATCCCCTAAAATTTGCCTAACACTATTCATGAACCCTAAAATCCAATTTGCTCAATTCATGCAAAATTAACGAAGTAAAACATTTTTCTAGCTCCAAATAATCATTAGAACATGTTTACCACTTCAAATATACCAAGAAACCTCAGAAATATCAACCTTATATTCTTACCCAAATTTTTGAGATTTACCAAATCCGTGGATGATTCGAGTTAAACTCCGTAGAATCTTTACTTTGGTTGAAAATCTCGCATGAGATGATGTTCTCCTTTAATTTTCGATCAAGAATGGGGGATTTGGGAGTTGGGAAGGGTTGGGGTCGAGCTCCATGGGTTGAAGGTTGAAGATGAGTGAGAGTTATGTTTTCCCTTTCCAATTTCGGGTTTAAAACCCATCAGACTTTCATGTACAGGGGTGCCGGGCGATCGCCCAAAACTTGAGTCCAGTCGCCCACCACTCGCCTGTGCCCCTGTTCGTCATGTTTTGGGAGTCAGGCGATCGTCCGCCATGGCGTTCCACTCCCCCGGCGGTCGCCTGAGCACTTGGCCTGGGCCTTCCATGGAGCACAGGTGATCGCCCGCTCCTTCCAGTGAGTCGTCCATGGCTCGCCCGCGTGCCTGCCCATTTTCCTCTTCCAAGTTTGAATCTCAGGCGATCGCCCGCCATTCGGCCTGCGTCACCCGGGGTTCTCCCGGACCACCTGAACCTGTAAAACTTGTTTTCTCCACTAACACTTAACCAAAACACTTCAAACCAAATTATCCATCAACCCATTTAATTCAACAATCAATAACACGCGATAAACATTACCTGAAATACAATTTAAACTCTGAAATTAATATTCACCCACGTACCTTATTCCTTTGATTAATGCTTCAATCAACGAAATGACTTGACCATCGGCCACTATACGCCGGAGAATCATTTCCGGACTATGGTGGCTGTAACAACTAGTGTCTTTCCTATTAGCTTCAACCACTTAGGTAATTGTTTCAACTTGACTACTGGTACACTGTCCAAGCATGCGCTTGGACAGGCCTCACACATGACAAGGCCTGCCTACGTAGCATAATATCAGGCGAAGCCTTCTGGCTGCGCAGGACGCACGGTCCCGTGTTCAGTGAGAGCAATACCCCACACTCAGAAGGTAATGTGATTTCTAGAGAATGCCACCCATGCGGGAGCTCAGTCCCCACACCCGGTGAAGGTAATGCTCCATGTACAAAGTAGAAGATGTGGCTGCCCACAATGCTGCCCACGATTACCACGTCTTCAGCAAACCGCCATCCACTTGCCTAGGGCACTAAAGCCACCCATGATAGGATGAATGTTAAATAAACCACCCACCATCCCGAATCATGGGAATTCAACTATTGGATTTAAGCCCTATATAAAGAGGAAGCCCGGGGGGGCTGAAGGTATGACATTTCTCTCCTAAAGAATACTATCAAGCTTGAGCCTAAAACTGACTTGAGCGTCGGAGTGTGTTTCTTAGGTCACAACCTCGGATCTTTTGCAGGTTTAAAGCTCACTAGTGTAGGAGTGTTAGAAGTACTCAATTTTATCATCTGGATAACTGGAACTAAGGCTATCAGATTGGCGCCGTCTGTGGGAAATGAACATAACCGATGAAACTCATCATGTCGAGAAAAAGAGCTAGTGAACGCCTCAACGACGAACTAACCGACACCGGAAATGGGAATCCTCCATACCAGGAGGACAATGTTTCCGTCCACACCATTGGTGAAAGCATCGCTCCCCACAGAGGAGTAGGAGACGTCCAGCAGAACATTGTGCTTCAGCAAACTAACATTACGTTCCTGGACCCGATAGCAATTGTATCAATCACCGAAGCTATGGTTGACAACCTCTGAAATACACTCGCGAAAACCCTAAGAGGAGGGCTAGACACCGTAGGAGGCATCCCCATAACACGCTAGGCCGTGAGTGCACCACCACCCCCGCCTTTGTAGTAGTAAAACATGATAGATCCTGCTCACATTGCTGCTCTTAGCGCCCTCGCCCACTGCATGGAGCAGATGGAGAAGCATGAAGAGAGAACTAATGCATCGAATTCAGCCACACTAGGGCTGGACCACCTTTGGACCCAGCCGTTTGCAAGCCAAATTCTTGCTTCGCCTTTACCGGAACAGTTTTAGCAACCAAAGCTCGATGCTTATGATGAACTCTCCGATCCGGATGTACACTTATAGAGATACATCTCGGCGATCGCCATTGCCAGGGCAGATGATAGCACCATGTGCTGAGCCTTTAGCTCCACGCTGACTGGGGCAGTGATCGGTGTGAAAATTTTCTATTTATATTTCCTCACTTAAAGCGTCTGATCTATGTATCCTAGTATAACGGCTCATATTGGTGAGGGTCAAACCCAAGAGAGAGTGTGTGTGAAAATATCAATTATAGTGAATATCCTACTGATATGAAGAAGTATGTGTGAACTGTCTACCGATATGATGGAGGTTTAGTTGTGTTGAACAATTCAAGTAAATAAGTAAACTAAAGGAAATGTTTGAAAATGGTGTTTGATCAGTTGATAAAAGCTCTTCTAGGGTTGCTTAGCCTAATTCGGGGATTGTCTATGCTTAACATGCTATAATTAGATGTATGCACGAAATTTTGGTCTTGAAAGATTAATTTGTTAGGGGTAAAACAGACTAAATACATGCCAAAATTTGAATAATATTTGATAACTGTCCGGAGGAGGGAGGATTTCTGGCGGGTGTAAGTGACGCCATTTGGTAAACTCAAATGTGCGCCACTTGCAATTCTTCCGAGAGTGCAGGGTGCGGTTGATGTGCGCCTCCATGGCACTGGTACTAGCGCTGCCTTTGGTCGTGGTGCCGTAAAGGTGCATCGTGAAGGCGCCGGAAGTTACGCTTGACTTGGCCTGGGTGCATAAGAGGTGTGCCGTTGAGGCGTGATTTAGGGCTGCAGGGCTAAGCTGGGGTGCATGTGTCCTGCGCCCTTAAGGCGTCATTTCTGGCACCATGCCTTGTGTATGTGTCGCCATTAGTGATTCATATCAGCCGTCCAACTTCTTGTTTTGTGTATTTTGGCCCGGAAGATAATTCTCATGGGCTCCATCTCTTCAATATAGTTCGGGATAGACTCGTGTGTTCCACTTATTGGCAATCTTCATCCCGAACCTCCATTTTATGCTCTTTTACTTCAATTTCACCTCAATGTGCGTATTCTGTAAGATTTAGACATTTATATGTAAAATGCATCTAAGTCAAGGTAAATCAGGCATAAATGACAAGAATTGTGTCTTAAACACCCCAGAAATATGTGAGTGTTTGTACACTCATCACTTTGCTCCACACCAGATACACTAGAAAGGAGCAAACACTAACCGAGTGAAATAACATAAATCAAAAATCACAAAGCATCTGAACATATCAACATGCCTCAAGATGCATTCTAGACTAGATGTACAGATGCATTTCTACGCATACAAAGCCCAGAGCCACTCGAAGTGGAATACATACTATGCCTGGATGGTCGGTATCAACTATAATACCGACAATCACTCAAAACTACTGTTGCTGCTGCTAAACACAAACAAAGGATTAACCGTTAGTCATTTCAGATGTGTGCTCATCCAAAGTACTCAGATAATGAGTAACTACTCAATCGAGGTCACCCCTTAATCAGAAACTGAAATCATATCTAGGAGTTATTTGTACCTGTGGCACAAAATCACGGAATAACCTAGCGGAGCTACTCTACTGGTGTAATATCACAAGCTCCTGAAATACATAAACATAAGGGGAGTGAGTCCTCGAAAGGTACTCAGTAAGGGCTGAGGTAAGGTAATGGTTTATAAAATAATCTGCAATAAAGAAGATTAGTAATTCCTGCACAAAGGGTTAGTATGCCATCTTCTAACAACTTATACAACCTAAATATCTCATGGTAAATGGTATGCTTGAAATGCAAAATGCTCTTAACAACTTTGTTCCGTTGTTACCTGCAGAAAAGAATTAGCGTGTACAATATCCGATAAGCTAAACAGTTCATACAACCTAACTAATCACATGATGTATGATATGCAATGTATGCAAATGACATAAATATATAAACAGATGGCCCGAATGACAGAAAGGATACTGATACAGAAACCAATACTGATACTGAATACAGATTCAGATACCGACCAAACACATATACTTACTCATCCCATTGGACGAAAATACATAAATGATGGCTCTAGAGGGTTGATGCTCAACCAATCGGGGTTCCCATATACAGAACATTCGCATGGTACCAGTGAGGGGCCTAGGTTCCCCGTAACCATCATAATCACTCAACTATTGACCGATGCACTCTAGCATCACAGAATTGATCATTATGATCACAGAATATCAGAACATACAGAATCGATCTTTATGATAGCAGAATACTAGAAAACACATAATTGATCAAACATTGATCATTAAATGAACTTCCGAGCTTGAAACCTGTCACCCCCCTCACGTAGAGCGGAAGCGGATAGAGCAGAGAGTGAGGGGGATAATGGATGTTGTCGTCAGAACGGGGGCCACATTGGTGGGCATAATTCATAACCAGGTCCGTTTTAAGTTCCCCCTTACCAGGTACACCAGAAATGAGCTTTCCTCTCGGAGTAATAAAACATACATAAAATATCACAGACAATTGATCACATGCCAAATCTTAAAACTCTTAATTACAATGCACATACCACTTAGACGTATAATCACAATTAATTAGGGGAGTAAAAGCCTATCTTAGACTTCATCTCAAAACATGCCCATTCTCATCTATAACATAAGTCAACATCAAGGAAACATGGACCATAACATATTTGTCACTCAAATACAATTACCAAAGTTTCAAAATCATGCAAGTATCCAGAAACAAATGAGTTAACCGTTAGTAATTCCAAGAGTGTTCATCCAGAAAGCTTATACAGACAGAACTTAATCAAGATGACCCCCACACAGAAACAGAATCAGAATCCAGGAGCTATTTGTACCTGAAAGTAAAAATCAAGAAAAACCTAACGGAGCTAATCCGTAGGTTGCTTATCATAAGATCCTGATAAAGTTTAATTATAAGGGGATGAGTTCCTGAAAGAACTCAGTAAGGGCTGAGGTAAGGGTAATGGTTTTAAAACAATCCTGTAAAAACACGTTAGTAGCCTTGCAAAAGGTTAGTATACAAAATTCCATACAGATCATACATGTCATCATGCACCAAGTGCACAACGAGCAGACTTATATCTGGATATCCTGCGGGTCAACAATACGAACAGAGACCTGCAAAACAAATTCAGAAAAATTTACATAACCAAAATATTACATAAATATCATCATGCACAAAGTGCGTAATGAACACATTCTTGTTCAGATGTCTCGTAAGACAACACATTCATATTTTTGCATACAAATATCAGAATACAAATAGGAATATATATATTCAAATAGACATAATCAGATACAAATCTTCATGTCCTATTGGGATGGAAGAAGAACAGAGACGACGGACCCCCGGAGACCGAGCCAAAACCCAATACATTCGGGGGTCAGAAACAGAGCAGAAGCATAGTATACCAGCTAGAGGCATAGGTTCCCCATACAGAAAACCGTCGTAATTGGATCACCGATCATAAATTGATCAGAGCAGAACAGAATAACATACATAATCAGATCGCTGATCATAATTGATCAGAGTCAAAATGAATCACAAAGTGATCTCAGAACTTCCTAATCATCCGATTGGGTCTTCCGCTCTTGAAACCTGGACACGTTTACACTTACCATGTAACTAGTCTCGGGGGTCACCGAGCCCCACCCTCGGACCCGAGACTAGCTTCAACTAACCGAAATAGCATATGAAGCATCCCAGAATACATATTCAAGAAAGTTGAGCCCTTACCTGATATTTCTTAAAGAAGAGCAGAAATCTGAGAAAACCTCGCAAAACATTTTACCTGACTTTACCCCGATATCCAGAAACCATACTGACACTAAAAAAACACACAACCATTAAGGAATTTAATTCCTCCATTCCAAAATTTCATTTTTCAACACTTAGCAAATTTTCTATTTTCGGCCACTTTTGCAAAAAGTGAGAATTCATCCTAAATCTTACTCATACTTTCCTTTTCATCAAAGAACACTCATTTACATCACAATTTATCATATATCAAGACTTAACCTTAAAATTTTCCACTTTTGAAAATTCAGCCCAAACTTCTACAAGTGAGCAAAACTTGTCAAACTTTAACATACTTCCATATATCCATAAAGTAGCTCACTTAAAAATGATCCATCAACAAACACGCAACTTTCAACAACAATACCCAACCTTTTAATCCTTATGCCTATTCGTCCAAAAGAGGGAAAACATGACAAAACTTACTTCTTCCACAAGCTACCATCTAATTAGGGTTCCAAACACCCTAAAACAATCAAACATACACATTTCATGTGATAACCACCAACTTCATTTCCCCTCGCAACTTTCAGCCTAAACATGATCATCATCAAAAGATGTTTTCCATATACTTTGAACATTAATTTAGGAGCTTAGAAGAATCACTAAATCACTACAATCAACACCTTAACAACCAACCATCAACTTTCAACTTCATGCATAAATTCGGCCAACAATGAAGAATTCACCAAAATAATTTTCTCCCAACTTTAACCAACATTTTTTAAGCTCATTAGCATCCTTTATCCATCACAAATCAACACCCAACAAAGAATCACCAATATACTTTTCATGAAGAATTCCAACTTTGACCAATCTTGACCAACCTTGGCCATGGCTTAATTTGATGATTCAAGACTAATTCCCAATATCAAATGTGTCCATAATCATCCTAACAACACTTTAGAACCATCATTTCATCTCATTACTTTACTAATCACGAAATCCCAAATTTACCCAAATTGTCTATTCTTGAAATTTTGAATCATGTCAAAGAGTGAAGTAATGATGAAGCTCTAAGCATTAAACATGCTCATAATCAACCCAAGAACACTTTGGAAACACAAAATCAAACCATCCTTCAAGTTTCAAATTCGGATTCAATCTTAGGGCTCACCAAAAACAACAAAAGAAAGCTCAAAATGAAGAGGAGATGATTGAAATCCTCCTACCTTAATGATTCACTCATGCTTCAAGGTTCTCCTCTTGCAAAATGATGAAGAATTGAAGAAACTCCCTTGAGTCCATAGAGCTCTAATTGCCAGCCATGAGATGAGGAAGAGAGAAAATGTTTTCTCTCCTCATTTCTTACTATTCACATACTTATAATTATTTTCTAAATAATTATCTTACTACCTAATAATTTAATCCCAAGTCAATTATTCTTAATCTCACTTTAATAATGGTACAAAATTATGTTTCCAACATAATTTCAATTTTGTCCAATTTCCCAAAATGACCATTTTGCCCTCCGAGGTGAATTTTGGCAAATGACCCAAAATTCACATACCAATTCCAAAATGTGAAATCCTGTGGAAATGAACCTCAAATACAATCCCAGAACATTATACTTACCAGAAAACGTGCCTCGCTTGCTTAAAACTGAGTCCTAGTATGACAGAATCCGGTTCTCGATTAAATATTTTGAAAAATTACCAACGTCCTTGGATGGACTATAACAAAACCTGCATTACCATTTACCTTACCATGTAACTAGTCTCTGGAGTCACAGGGCCCCACCCTCGGACCGAGACTAGCTTCAACTTTTCCAAATTGCATATAAAGCATCCCAGAATGCATATTCAAGAAAGTTGAGCCCTTACTTAAATGAAACAGAAACTTCCAGAGGCAACTCGAGGCAACCACTACTGAAAGTCTGGCAACATTCCGGTTGAATTCCTAGCTACCCAAGATGACTCTAAACAATTACACAATAAAAGGAATTGAATCCTCAATTCATTGATCTAAATCCAACATACAAAGAAACTTAACATTTTAGGCCAATTTACCAAAAAATGACCAATCAACGGAAATGTTACCCAACACTCACTTATAATCTAGGAAAGCTCATTTCCACTTCATTTATCACTAATAATCAATCAACACCTTAATCTTCTTCTAAATGTGCAATTCAGTCCTATTTCCAAAATAGTGACGAACTTACTAAAATGTTACCAAATGTTCCACTTAACATTAAATTAGCTCACTTTCACCAAAATTTATCACTTAACATCAACTAACACCAAACCCCTTATACTCACTCAACAATTCGTCCAAATTGTGAAAATCAACCAAAAGATCTTCTTGAAACGTCAACCAACTTATTTAGGAGTTCAAAACAATAATATTCTAACATACCTCCATACTTTGTCAAAGAATGTCCACATGACTTTTCAACCTTTACTTTCAACCAAACTAGGTAAACATACCTAGAGACTTTCCTTTAATCAACCAATCTATAATTTGAAACCTCATAACCAATTCTAAAGCAACTCCAATCCACAATTCTTCAAAGATCAACAACCTTATTTTTCAACCATTAAATTCGGCCATAATGAAGAATTAAGGGAAAATACTCCAATCATGCTCTTTTTACTTTAACAAATAAATTTCAACCTTAATTCAACATAATTCCAACATTTATCAAAGAACACCTCTTTAATCCTTCCACATGTGAAAATTTAATCCTTCCACATGTGAAAATTGACCAAACATGGAAATCACCCAACAAAGTTTTCTCTAAACTTCCAACAACATTTTAAGAGCTTACTAAGAACACTAATCTATCATCAATTTCACAATTCATCATTGAATAGAAATTACTTCATATTCCCCTTAATTTCAGCCTATTTATAAAAGTACAATAGGGGAGCTTTCTTCAAACTTTTAATAACAATTTAAGAGCTCCATAGGATCCCTAAATCATCAAAATTCAACACTTAAATAAAGAACATCAACTTTTTTAATCATCACTAAAAAATCGGCCATCATCCACATTTTACCAACCATGATTATTCAAGCTTAACTCCATACATTAAATGCGTTCATAATCAACCCAATTACACTTTAGAAACGCCCATTCAAGTTAACCCCAAACTTACTCATGAACACATAAACCCTAACCTCTCTAATTCCAACCAACAAGATGAATCATGCTAGAGAAGCTTAATAGAACTTTAAAATACTTCAAATTCATGCTTACCTTACACAAAGATTGAAGAAAATTGATGGAGAAACTTGCCCAAAATTACGCCATAATTTTGGCCCTAAATAGAGAGAAGAGAGGAGTTTGATTCAACTTCCAAACTTAGTTTCTTCATAAACCTTTCATGAAATTAAGCTCACCTTATTAATCCTTGATGATTTATTAAAGGGATGATGAAGATTTGAAGAGGATGAAGCAAGAACAATGGGTAGAAGAGGGAGGAAATCGGCGGCAAGAGAGAGAGTGTGTTTTTTGTTTAAATGAATTTTTACTCCCTTTCTACCTTAATATTACCATTTTTGTTACTACCTCACTTATTTTCTATTTTCTCTTACCAATCATAAACCAAAATATCCCTTATAACTCCCTTAAATCATAACCACCACATAACATTTCCATAGGAGTAAATTGCACCAGATATACCTAAACTATAGCCTTCGTTGGAAATCTATATCTGAACTAAAATTTGTTGCAAAAGTGGCTCTAAAGTATGAGTACGTTGCAAATCTATACCCGCGACTTAACATCCGT
>JBBYHH010003224.1:0-17181 GCA_038382905.1 Daphne laureola | reverse complement strand
AATATGGCAAAACCTACAAGAATGAGGAGTTGGTAAGAAAGATCCTATGGAGTTTACCACAAAGTTGGAGAAGTACAGTGGAAGCAATCAGTGAAGGATGTAGTATCAAAACCATTACTATTGATGAATTATTTGGTAAATTGATGATGTATGAAATGAATGATAGAGAAGATGGAAAGATTCTCAAGAAGAATAATTATATTGCTTTAAAAGTAAAAGAGACAGATGAATCTTCTTCAAGTAAGGAAGAAACAGAAGATGAAGCATTCTTGCTAACAAGAAAGATCAAAAGATTGCTTAAGGGAAAAATCAGCAAGGAAAGGGAGAAGGAAAGATACATGAAAGAGACTTTTTGTTGCAACTGCAATAAAAAGGGACATTTGAGATATGATTGTCCCTTAAATGAGAGCAGCTCAAAGAAATATATTGGAAGTTCTGAAAAAATGAAGTTTTTCAAAAGAAGGAAGCCCGGATTGAAGGGGATGATCACTTTGAGTGACAACTACTCAACTACAGAGAGTTCATCCTCAAATGAAGAAGAGGCGTATATTTTTCTCATTAATGAGGAAGAAAACGAAGAAGAAACCTGCTCATTCCAGACTTGTCAACCTGTTGAGCAATCTCTGATGACTACAGCAGACGGTGAGTTCCAGACTTGTCAACCTATTGAGCAATGTTTGATGACTATAGCAGACAGTGAGGTAATGAGCTTTTCTAGTTCCTCTAATTCCTCATACACTAACGATAGAGCACAAATGCTTCAAGAATTTGCAGAAGTATGTCAAGACTATACTGCCCTTGTTAAAAAGCTTAAACTTGAGAATATTGTTTTATTAAATGAGGTGACTAAATTAAGATCTGAAAAGGAAAAATTAGAAAAGACTTTATCTGGTTTTGTGAATGGTGAAAAGAATTTAAATAATTTGCTAGGAAATCAGAAATCTTATTTTAATAAAACTGGGTTAGGCTATGAACAAAAGCAACCTACTTTTCAAACAAGGTTTGCTAGTATCACTTATATGAGTTGTAAAATTTGCAAACAAAAAGGACATAATGAAAATGAGTGTCTTTTCAGAAATAGGCACTTTATTTATGGTGTTAAGCAAATTTAGGTTGTTAAAAATGTTGCTAACCATTCTGGACCTAAAAGAATGTGGGTATCAAAAGTTGGACGAAATAGTAAACCTGTTTAAGTTTCGAATTAGGAGAAGTATTGTTGATATTTTATTTATACTATCATTTATTATTATTTTTATTCAGGTTATCCTCCAAAAAATAAAATACTCAGTAGTTCAAATATTTATTTATATAGTGTGGAAATCTTTTTTGAGCTACTAATCCATCTTTGTGCAAGATTTTTTTTTAAGTTAATGTAAGGTGGATCTGAAATGAGCATGATGAGATAAGGGGATGATATTCTTGATCCCATAGCTTCACATGAGAATGTCAAAGAAAGAACAGACTAGCTGAAGCATTATACGATACAGAAGGAGGAAAAGAGAGGTTCATTCAACATGTTTAACAAATTCTGGAAAATCCAAAGAGCAGGATTCTATTGCTATCAATTCTTCTCAAAAGCTGTGAGATAAATGGAAGATATATAAACAAAGTCAAATGACTATATTTACAAGGCCTATTTGAAGAAAGAATCGCCTATACCACAAGAGAATTGAGAAAGAGCAAAGTTAAGGTAAAATGAGGTAATCTTAATCTTATGTTGGTCTCATCAAATGAAGATGATTTTTTTTTCATGAATATTTATTTCATGAGCATATGATTCAAAATTCAAAGATAAATCAGTGCAAATAATCCATAGATTTTTCTGTCAACCTTTTGAACAAATCGTATTTCTCTATAAGTTTCTTTTTCTTCAAGCATAAATTCAATTTTAAATTCCTACGTTCAACTTTCCTTTTGAAAGTTTTAAAGACATGATAAATATCATTTTTTCATACACTTGGATTGTCACTAGTCGGATTCCACCATATTCAACACAAGTGTCTTTCTTAAAGTGATGTTGATTGCATAAACATGTCGGATTTTCGAGTTTATTCCTTCATTATTCTGCAATCTAGATTACATCTTCTACTGCCCACTTTCGTTTAAATTTTTTATTATGATAAAAAGGGGGAGAAATTAAGTTTTGAGTAAAGGGGGAAGAAAAGAAAGGTTGGATTAAGGGGGAGGAAGACTTTTTAAAGAGATATTTTACTAAGGGGGAGAAAGTTTTGAAATCTTGAGTTATTTCTCAAAAGATTTTGTCATCATCAAAAAGGGGGAGATTGTTGGGTTTATTCCCGTATAACTAAGATTTTGATGATAACAAAACTTTGAGGTGTTTTTGTAAAGTTTTTAAAAGTTTGTGACCTTACTTAATTTTACCCTTTTTAATTTACTCATGTTAAATATGTTTTGTTCTGTACCTGTTGTTAAAGCCCAACCCATCTAGTTTGCCAGCCTTCTTAAACATACCCAGAATGTTTATCCGATCAAACCTCTTGTTACTTTTCTATTATGTTTCTTCTCTATCGCTTAATTCAAGAGTCAACAGATTTTAAGGAAAGAAACAGATCTTGTGGAATGATAATAAATTTCAAACGGGAAGAAAGGATGCTCCTCCTCTATTTATACTGAAGCAGACAAAGCTTGAACAGAAGATCACTTCTCCTCTACTCTTGATCATTCAATAATTCAATTCTCAAGCAATCAAGTCAAGCTCAAGTTTTCGAGTGCTGAATTCTTTTAGTCACATTTTTACAAAGTCTGAGCATGTTCAAAATTATTTTTTGAGAGTGAAAGAAGTGTTTTGAAAAAGTTTTGAGTTTTCCAGAAAATACTCAACAGGTTGAACGTTTTCAGAAAGTTGTATTTGTACAGGTTTTTTTGTGAGTCTTGGAAAACCAAATAGAGAATTTTGTTAAGTTTTTTGGTGAGCCTCAGGAAAACCAAAGGTGAATTTTATTAGGTTTTTTAATGAGCCTCGGGAAAATCAAATGTGAATTGTATTAGGTTTTTTGGTAAGCCTTGTGAAAACCAATTGTTAGGTTTATTTGGTGAGTCTCGGGAAAACCATTTGTTAGGTTTTTAGTGAGCCTTGGAAAAATTAAAATAGGTTTCTAGTGAGTCTCAAGGAAAACTAGTGGAGAAGTTTTTTGGTGAAAAAAATTTGTTGTAGTTGGTGTAACTATTTTGAAGAATAGTGAAATGAACTCTCAAGTGGTGAATTTGAGGAGAGGATGTAGGTCTCATTGACCGAACCTTTATAATTCTTGATGTCTCTCTTATTTACTTCCTATGCAATTTGTTTTATTGTTTAAAGTTATTAATCTGCTTGGAACGAGTTTTGTCAACATGTTGAGCGTTTTACTGTCTGAACGTTTTTGTTAAAAGAAAAAAAAAATTGAGGCCATCCAATTCACCCCCCCCTCCCCCCCTCCCCCCCCCCCCTCTCTTGGTTGCCTACTTGGGACAACACACAGGTGTGTCGTGTGCGAGATAGCGAATCAATACAACTCTGTTATGATATTTTGTGTTATTTATTGGCTTATTGACAGTCCAACTTGAAAATTAACTTGAGAGCTGAATGTTTGGCTTCTATGTCCGGCATATAAATCTCTACCTATTTCACTATCATTATTAGTATCTATTTTCTTTGTGTTTCAGTTAGTTACTTGGATTATGCATTGGTGTTTCATAGTTATTTATTGTTCAAACTCTGATGGGCAAGTACAACATAGTTTTCAGAAGTTTGGAGAGGATAGGATAATATTTTCTATTGTAATCTTCCCAAACACTTTGTTGTCTGCCTACGGTTTACCCATTTAACATATTTGAATGCTTATAGTATTAATTACTAACTCCATCTTCATTTTGAAAATGGTATAATTTTCATTTGATTTTATTTGTTTTACATGTAATTAATAATGTGTGTGGTAAATTCATATATACGTTTTTATGTGTATCAATGAATAAGTTGTCAATTGCCAGCGCTTTGCGGTTGATGTAAATTACAAAATATAAGGGGTTTTTTTTTTTTTTTATACGAAATGATCTTCATTCACTAGTAAACCGTCATAGACTGGATAAATAAACTAAACATGAATAAATCTCGATAATAACTAAAGCTCTCACCAGATATTGAGCTATGAGTAGAACTACCCTCTCAGTAACTTAAGGTTATAAGGGAGATCAAGAAAAACTGAAAGACACTGATGTCTCAACTACAACAAAAATCAATTATCCAATACCTAAAGCAATAAGCAAATAAAAGCAATAATAGGATCACATGAAATATAGCATAAAGATGCCAATAATTGATGCAATAACTCAAATAGTGGCATAATGACCATGTCATTTCCAATTGTTATACGGCTCTGTAGAAGTATCCCCCCGCAGCATACGCGATCGTGACCGAGACATCCGCCCTCCTCCGCTGTAACCACGAAAATTGGGCCCAAGAAAGTTTGTCCCCTCCAAGGATACCCGGAAAGCACAAGTTCATCCATGAAACTACCTTCGTCATCCACATCCAATACCAGCACCCCAAGACTATTAACCGGTAAAACTGAATCCGTACTAACAAGTGGATGAAGAGAGCAGACTCATAGCTCCCCTCATCCGTACGGAACCACCTCAAGCCGGTGGGAAGGGAGCCTGAGCGCTCTCTGCCTGTTCCTGAGTGTCCTCCTCTACCACAGCTGTCTATTCGCCAACACGAGCCCTCTTGCGACCACCCGTGTTTTCTACACATTCTTCCATTATATGCACACCCACTGAAATACCACCACAATTCACACCCCCACCACCCGACTTGTGCCCTAAGAAATCCACCAACGTTAGCCAGGCAACAAAACACCATACCAAAGTAATAATTTGAAGCATCCACCAATGACGGGTCCCACATCAAGGGACCCACCCAACAACACCAGCCATGGTGGGGCCCACACCACAAATCGGATCCAACATGAATCGAAGGCAGAAGCGAGCCAGAAGAGAGCATCCTTGGCCGCACCGGAGGGTACCTTAGCACCGGCCTGTCGAAAATTCGGGAAAGTGTCGGGCCAGGAGGGAGGACGGCGAGACACAACAACCGGCGCCAGATCAGAGGAAGCCCACCATGATTTTCGACCGAGAACGGGACGCCGAACAATCCCACAACGACGAAGTCCCTTAGTCTTGAGAAGCCCAGATGGAAGCCGTCGAGATTTGCACCACAAAGATCGAGAGAGCTCGGACGATAGCTGGAGAAGCCCAGATTCGCTGGGAAATTGCAGAGGAAAAGCAGGAGGAAGACGCCGGCGACGTCGGCCAAAGAGAGAAGACCTAGGAGAAGAAAAACGCCGAGGCAAAAGCCTACCGCAGCAATGACTCGGTGGCTTGAGGGGAGGTGCGGCGGCAACAGCAACGGCGCCGTTAAGAGCACCAGGGGAGGTGTGGCGGCTGCAGCAAACCCTAAAGGACTCCATAATATTGTTTTTCTTTTGAAAACTTCTTAAATATAAGGTTTTAATATCGAGAAAGTGAACAATAATTATAGGTTAAAAAATGTAGGTAACTTTTGACATTTTAGTTATAAAACTTCAAGGACCAATACGTAAAAGCGTAAGAATGATTTCGTAAAAGTTCCAGTTCTAAAACTTTCAGAATGATTTCATAAGGGTTTCAATTGTCATAAAACAGACAGCCTAGGCACCAAAATAACCAAAATAAAAGGTTTGATTCCTGCACAAACTCTATGGATGATGTCGAACAATCTGAATGGTTTTGATTCATATACAGTAAATTTGTTGTAAATATATATAAATATAGTATCACAACATGTATTGGTGTCTAAACCTGAAGTTCATATTAACGGAGAGGATAGGCAATATGGAAAGGTGTTACTCAGTTACTCGTTAAAAATATCCAACTAAAATTTAAAGAGAAATTCTATAAGAAAACTACTATTAGACTAGCTATATTATATGACACTGAGTATTAGCCAATAAGATACAACACATGAACAAAACAAATATCGCAGAGATGTGAATATTTTTATGGATGAGTGGACATATATTAAAAGATGGAAAAAGAAATGAGAACATTCAAGCTTAGTTGGAGTAGTACCAATTAAAGATAAAATTAAAAAACGTCAATTTAGATAGTTTGGGCATGTACAAAGAAGACCATAAAATGTGTCAGTGCGTTACGCAATGATAGGTTAGATTTAGGGGGCTTTAAATGATGTAATGGAAGACTTAAACTTACATGAGTAAGAACATCTCCAAGAGACTCTATTTTCTTGATATACTCACTTTTAGAGAGTTTTAAGTATTTTTTTGATCCAACAACCTCTCCATCTCATTCTCTAAAATGGAGAAAGGGGGAAAAAATTAGGAGTCTTCTCCAAATTTGGAGCACTCTCCAAATTTTGGAGAGCCTCCCCAAATTCACTTTTTTATAAATCTCTCTCCTCTCCCTAAATCACTTCTCATTGGTTTAAATATATTTACTCTCTCTTCTCTCTCCACTCTCTAAATAATTTATTAATTATTAATTAAAGATATATAATATTTTATTATTATAATAAATGCATGATTCTTCAAAATGGAGAAACTGTTGAAATTAGAACAATATTTTTTTGAAGAATATGACTTTTCCCTCTTCATTTTAAATAAATTTTTAGAGGAACTGTTGGAGATGCTCTGACCTTAAATCATCGATTAAATTATCTACTAGAGCTTTTAAGAATAAAAATGTAAATGGAAGTTCAAAAAAGCAGTGAGAAGGTGTAATTGGAAAAGTTGGAGGTCCTTCAAAATTAAAGTTAAAATCTCATTAAAAATTAAAAAATAAATTAAAAAAATTACAATGAAATATTAATAATTAACTTGATTATTAGGAGGATCGGGCCTTAATCTAGAGGAAGGGTGTAGAATTGTAAATATTATATTTTAGAGATGTATACAATTTAGGTGGGATCTGTAACTTGGGAATTTATGATTTTTTATGGTGGTGGAGACTTGGTGTATATGTTTTAGCATGTTAGAATTTGTATACTCTTTACTTATATAATAATAAAAAATAGTTGCCTTTTAAAAAATAAATAAATTATATTCACTCTTCCAAATTTATAAAATACGTAGTTTTCATTAATAATTTATAATGGTAATTTTATAATAGTTTTAATTATAAATTCAATGTACATGTGTAATTTTTGATGTCTGTAATGTACGGACATTTTTTTGAAAAAACATTTTCACTAAAAAATAATATAAATAATTATCATTTACTCCTTTAAATTATAGTGACTCGGGTATTTTAGTCCTTAAATTATACTTCTTCCGTCTCAACAAATGTTTTATGTTTGACTTTTAAACTTATGTTTGACTCAAATTTTCATTAGGAAGAATTCGTTAAAAGATTCTTAAATTTTTTTTTAAAAAAAACTAGACACATCAAATTATCATATATATACATAAAATATTTAAATTTTTATGCTAAAATGTTAAAGAAAATAAATCATATATTAAATGCTGAAAAATAAACATGATACATTTACTATGATAGAAGGAGTAATTCTTTGCGACTCGGTCCTAAATTATGTGTCGTCAAGCAGTTTAATCCTTTGATTGTTTCAGTGTTAATTGTTCTAAAATTCCTAAAATGATCCCTAAAATTTTATGAACCTATCATTACATACCTAAAAGTTATTGAATTCTGAACAAATTTTTGGGTTTGATTTTCGTACCATTTTCGAGTCAACATCAATGATACTTTTTTGTGTTTGGTCGTTGGTTTTTGTAGAGTAAGTGTTCATTTATAATAGACCTATATCAATTTTGACTATTTTTTTTCTTTCGAAATCTGATTCTCTAAAGAGAAAGGACCACATGTTTGCATTCAACGTTTTAGTTATAGGCAACAGATTTTTGCATGCTATATCATTAAATTATAGGTGTTTAAAGTTCATTTTGAGGAATTTTGATTAATCTTTACTTGTACCCGCCGACCAATTTTGATTCATCCTGGGTCAATTCGACAATTCGAACGTCGTCCTTATCTTTCCGGTGACCAAACTCCAGTACCGCCTCATCGGCAAGGAGATCCTCGCTAACCCCGACATCGGCACCTACTCCAACTCGTATCCGCCATGATTAAAATCAGGAAGTTCCTTAGGACCTTTGGAACGAAGAAGGTCACCATCATGGCCATAGGGTCGCCAGCTCATGCAAGCGTCGACGAACGACGACAACGCTCCTAGCGGTAGCGCGCTCCTGGTGGCCGCTGATTTGGTTGGATGCGCTTAAATTTTTTATTTCTTTTGTTTTAATCCCACTGCAACGTTTTTATTTACTTTCCCACTAAATTTTTTAAATTTATATAAATAAGGTACTATACCATTAAAAATTTGACTATGAACCTCATGAGCACCGAGTTACTGAACCATGTGATTAAAGTGTTAAAAATTACATAGTTCAGGGACTGAGTCACAATGAATTATAGTTTAGAGACTAAAATACTCGAATTAATGTAGTTCATGAGAGTAGATGATAATTAAACCAAATAAATTTAAGTTAAAAGGACATTTAGAAGAATATTTCAATAATTGTAATCAATATATCTAATTTTTCATTTTTTTTTTGTAAAATCAAACTAAGTAACTATTCTTATTTTAATTTTGATTTTAAACCTGCAGCAACGCGCGAGTTGCACCAAAACTAGTCGTATGTTATATAACAATACTACTCTGAACCAAAACTAATTCAATACTTTTCTCTTAAGAACGTTTCAAAAGTAAGGTGATACTTTATTTTTAAGTAATTTTTTTACATATTAATTTACGAAATCATCCTTACCTCTAAAGTCCAATAAATAAAAAATAAAAGTATAATCAATATGAGTTTTGATAGTGAACTACCAATCAACATCTCAAGTATGCCGAGAGAGGGTGAATCGACAACCTGCAAAGTAAGCGACAAAGAGGATTCATGCGTAGAGAAGAGCAGACAAAGAGTGGTACTGGAGCCCTTAAGGAGGGCATGCTCATTGGGAATTGGGCCATTAATATCGCTATGTTTGGGGAGAGTCGTTAGAGGCATTGCAGATGTCTTTGACATTCTGAGGTGGTTAAATGCAGGGGCGGATCTCGCGTCTTGATTGTGCCTATCGAGGCATCCTCATTCGAGGTTACTGTTTGTGTATGAGGGGCTATTGTCTTATGCCGCCTCATTATGTCTGGTGGACTGGGCCACTTGGTGGGCCATATATATCAGTATGCCCCCCAAGCGGAGCATGGGTTTGGGTCACTGTGCTCCGTTGTGTTTGTTCGTAGGTGGGCCTTATGGCGGCGGCCCAGTGGAGATAGGAGGAGTGGTTATTGTTTTTTACTGCGATGGTGGGCCACACTTTGCGATGGTGGGCCACACTTTTAAATACATGTGTGACATTTATTGACAGTTAGTGGAAGTTACCGTTGGTAATTAATGGGTAGGGGAACTGTTTCGCCCATTTTCCCCTTTTATCTTTGTGTCAGTTGAAAGCAATTTCACTTTACTCTTTGCTTTTCTGAGATTGTGCTCCAGTGAATTTAGCGATTTCGACTTCCGGCACTATAGATTTGTGAGTTTGGAGGCTTCGTTGCGTTCGTTTGTTTATTTCAAGCTTTCATCCACCCCATTCAAAAGGTAATTTCAACAATTCCGAGTTGTTTTTGGTTGATTCGTGCTTGCTTTTGCACTGGGGTCCCATTTTTTGGGGTTTTTCATTTTTGGGTGGCCGGGGTCGAATCCTTGAGGTCTAGAGTTTTTTAATTTCCCTTCTCTGATTTTCATTTTGTAGATGGCCCCCAAGATTTCGAGCAACCCCGGTGTTGGTATTGACGTAGGTCTGTCATGGCCAAAGACATCGATGTCATTGAAAAAAAAAAATAGAAGATATTTGTGTTGAAGAGTGTTGGGATGGAATGCTCGACGAATAATCGAAGGACGTAAATGATGGTTTTTTTACGAGGCTCAATTGAAGGCAGAGTTACGTTTTCCCCTCTCCATGCTTCTACTGCAATTGTGTGAGAGTTGGGGTGTTTTCCCGGGGCAATTGACCCCCAATGTGTTTACAACGATCAACGCCTTCATAGTTGCGTGTTTTTTATCCGAGGCAGTACATTACCAGAGTTTTTTTTCAATTTTACTGCCTGATGAGGTTGAAGAATCAGGCGTTTTATCAGGTGACACCTTTGGAGGTTCAAGTCGATGGCAAGTGCCATCGTATTGGGATGTTTTCTAACACGACAAGTTCCTGGAGCGTTTGGAAGCCTCATTTGATCTTTATACTGAAGAATGATACTTGGCGGTTTTTGACGTACTTTGTGAATGATGATAAGGTAGATATCTTCGAGAAGCCAACAGTTTGGGTGAACTCCAAGGGTGCAAGGTCAGTGTTGGCCCTTTGTGAATGGGTCCTCATGCTAATGAGGATTGAGGAGATTGGAAAAAGATTCCCCTTCACCCTTTCATCGTTGGACGAAGTAGTCCTTCAAGCCGTTCGGATGAGTCATGCCCACAAATTGGATGGGCATGAAGATTCCTTGGAGAATTGGGGGGAAGGGTTACTGGGAGACCTTATTGAAAGGTTTCAAAAGGAGTTTAGGTGCCCTCGAAGTAAGAATTTGCTCTCTTAGCTTGATCTATTTGTGTTTTTGATTTGTTTTCATCAGTATTGCTGACTTGGTTTGTTTTGCAGGTGAACTATTGAACCCTCCAGACTTCTTTTCCGAGAAGAAGAACTTGAGGGAGGCGTTATTGAGGAAGGCTGCTAAGCCATGCCCTCCCGTTAAGGGTGTGATCGAGGTTCCTTCTGAGGGGCCCTCTAGCGGTGTTGTTGCCCCAAGGCAGATTGTCACGAAGGCTCAACCAATGGCTTGTGTCCAGCCCGAGGATGTAACTGAGGCGAGCGAGGAGTCAGAAGAATCGACTAATCTCGAAAGGAAGCGTCATCATTTGGATATCGATCATACTTTTATTAGGCCTTTGTTTTTCATGTTGGCTGTGTTGTAATGTTTCTAAGACATCTGTGTTTTTTGTTTTGCAGATGATGATGTTGAGGTGGTGGGGTCTGATCCACCAACTTTTACCTTGATTGTTGATAAGGGGAAGACCCTGATGGCGGAGGAGAGCTTGCCTTGCCAGAAGTTGAGCATTGTGCTCCTTCTGAGTTTATGGCGGATGGTTAGAGAAGTGATCCGAGGCAGGAGGTGAGGGATGTTGCTGCCATCCCGCAATCGTTGGAGGGTTCATACCCTCATTTTAAGCCTACTCGCGTCCGAGATGTGAGGAAGATGGCGCGACAGTCCACTTTCGAGGCACGAGGTTGGAGGGTCGAGGAAGCCTGGGATCTTATGATGGATGTGGCTCATAATGAGTCTGTCCTTCAGGATGGGAAGGAGACGTGCTCCCCTGTTTTAGAGGGGTTGATGCTTTCCCGTGATCACCATTATTTGGAAAAGACACGACCGTCTTCCAAGGAAATGGCGCAGTATTTAATGGTGCATTTGGCCTATGTAAGTACTGTGTTGTTTGTGCTGTTATTTCCAAACTATTAGACATATAAATTAGACCTTTTTTGTTGTTTGAAAACTTGCAGGCTTGTATATGGTCGTATGGGGTTTTTTGAGAAATGTGTCCAGAATCAGAAAACAATTCAGGATCTTTGGGCCTACACTTGATCTCTAAAGGAGAAGGCGAAGGTCTCGAAGGAGGTCGAGAAACTTAAGGTGGAGCTTGACTCGCGTAGGGCTGAGGTAGAGTCCCCGAGGAAGGCTCACTCTGAAGAGATGATGCAGGCTAAAGAGAGAATCAAAGTGATCTCCAATGCCGAGGAGTCGCCTCGGAAGAGTGTTCTTAACCAAGAGTCTTTGGCCCATAGTTACAAGCTTGAGGTAAAGCAGAAGGGTTTGGCCATCGAGGCCCTTCCGAAGGATATTGATGGCTTTAAGAGTGCCTTTTTGCTGAAGGACCAACTGATTGAAGAATTTTCTCCGCGGGCTGCGAAGAGAGAGGACCTTTTCCAGAAAGCCACGAAGAGGCTGAGCGAGTGTTCGTCGAAGCTGGGTGATGCAGCTGGGTCGGGTGTTCAGGATGTTTTGGCAGTTGCCGGGATGGAATAATGTAAAGTTCCTTTGTTTGAAAGGGAGAGTTTGGATCCCTCTTGTTTTTTTAGGACAATAGCTTCTAGGATTCCTCAAGTCGAGGTTTCCATGTCGAACATGTTTGATGCAACAGTCGAGGCCTCAGCTCAGCAGGCTGTGTGCTTTGCTGAGGGTTTCCTTAGGTGCCTTCTTCAAGTTGAAGGCTTACGGCTTGTCGTGGACTTCAAGCCCTTGGATTCCACGAGCATCATGGACCATGATAGGTCCATTTTATTTAGCTTAGGTAGGAATGAATGGAGGTTAGGCCCTCTGTTCCCTTATGATATTTTTCCCTTGCCTGAAATCGAGGCTAGTGTAGGTGGGGGCACTGATGAAGGGGCTAGTGTAGTAGACCCTTCTTCAGTTAAAGCCATCGAGGGTGATGTCCCCTCTAGAGACAAGGACGGAGGCTCCAAATATTTTGTGGTTGCCCCTCCTTTTATTTTGTAAACATGACTTAGGATATATTTGGAATGAAAATTTGTATTTCATTGAATTAGAGTTGATATTTACACATAGTAGGTACATCAACCTTGATGGGAAGTAATGCATCCAAGCCATAGACGAGAGTGAATGGTGTTTCACCAGTTGGTCCTCTAGCAGTTGTTCTATAGTGTTACACCCACTCCGGGAAATAATATCTGGAAATCGGAATGTGATTTCCGGGGGCAAAATGGTCAATCTGAAGAATTAAGGGTAAATCGGATAAATAAAATATGTTAAGTGAAAATTTGATTAAGGTTAAGTTAGAATTAATTTGGTTTAGTTAGATTGGGTTGGTAGGATTAAAAATTATGTTAGTGGATAACACATGTCAAAATGTGAGTGAATAAGATAAAGTGTGTAAAATTTGTGTGGTAGTAATTAATTGGTTAGTAAATAAATATTTGTTATGAGTTAGAATTTAAGTTAAGTAAAAGAGGTGCATTTATGTTATGGTTAGTAAGTAGAATTGTAAATAAATAATATGTAGTTAGTAAATAGGATAAGTAGTAATAGTTAGTAAGTAGTAATACATAAAACGTAAACTGCACTTCTCTTCTTCCCTGCTCTATTCACCGATTTGCAGCTCCATCATCCTCTCCATGGTGTTCATCATCTTCCACCACCAAATATTCATCTCAACCTCACCAAATTTAAAGGTTAGTTAGGATTTGTGTCCGAATTTGAAGGTTGAGTTGGGTGAAGTTCTTCAACAAATACTTTAGGTATGTTTTTAATTAGAGTGGGTTAAGATTGGTGTGAGCTTCATCTACTCCATATATCCAAGATTGGTTGAGAAAATGTTGAATTGCGCTAGGGTTCTTGAACTAATTTTGGGAGAACTTTAAATTGAGGTTAAATTGTTGTTGTTGGGTAGATTTAGAGTACTTTTTATGCTTGGAGTATTTCTCAATTCTTTATGGAGTTATGAGCTATGTGTTATGATGAAAGTTTTGGTGGATAATTAAATGTTGGATTTAATCAAAAGTAGTGGTTAATTTGTGTTCTTGGGTGGTTTTGGAGCAACTTTAATGATTGATATGTGGCCCAATTCATTGTGGATCATATAGCTCAGTTATAAGTCTAAATTTGAGATGGAGGAGAATTTGTTGGAATTTGTTGGATCATATAGCTCAGTTATAAGTGTGTTCTTGGGTTGTTAGAGAGCAACTTTGATGTTCAAAGTAAGTTAAATTAATCACCTAGGTATGTAATATGTTTATGGCCGAATTATGGAAAAAAAATGGAAAATGTTGTGTGTTGGGTTGGTGGTTGGTTGTAGTGTCTTTGTGGTGTTCTTGAGGTGAATAATTAGTGTGGAAAGTATGGAAAATTTATCATTTGTGAAGAATCATGAGTTAGTTGAATTGTTGGGAGATTTGGAATTATTTGATAATTGTTTGTTATGTGATTGTTTGATGCTCTTTTAATGTTTGGATGGGTAATTGGTGGATTGGTAGTAGGAGGGATTATTTTTTTATGTTTGATGTGTTGGGGCCAAAAAGTTCAAAGTATGTAAGTTGAGTGATTGGTTGTGAAAGTGGTATGTTGTGGTTGGTTAATGTTCAGATAAGTTAGATTAATTAATTAAGTGAGTTTATGTGGAAGTTGGTGCAATTGGGAGGAATTTTACAAACGGGCTGAATTGAATTTCTGGATAAACGTTATGCAAAAGTGTGTTATTCATTATGTTTTGGTGTGGAAAAGGTGTTTAAGAATATAAGGATGTGTATGGAAGTTAGTGTGGAAGTTTGGGCACTTTTGGATAAAGTGTCAAATTTGTAGAATTTGATAAGTGTTGGAAAAGTAAAATAATGAAACCTAGGAAATATTTCTGTGTTGGATATGTGATTAATTAGTATTTATTGTGGCTTGAATAGGAGTTCAGGAAAAGTCAGATTCTGCGGAACTTTTGGGAAATTTTTGATCTGCTTGAGGTTGCTCAGGTAAGGGTTTAACTTTTCTGATATGCACTCTGGGTTACCGGTATGTATATTTGATAAGTTAGGACTAGTACCCGGGTCGAGGGTGGGGCCCAGTGACTCCCGAGGCTAGTTATGTAGTAGGGATAATGGTATGCAGGTTCGGGGCTTTGGCGACCCAATCAGCTGATTGGGGATCTCTGTATCACTTTGTGATCAGAGATGATGATCTGTAATGCCTTGATCTTTGATCGGCATTCTGTGACGTGAAGACTTATATGTTCTATCTGTTCTGTTCTGGACAGCTTTTCTGTTAAGGGTCCTAGGTCCCGGCTGGTACCACACCTTCTGTTCTGTATATATGTCTGTTCTACCCAAGTGCACCCTTCTGTACGGTGCCTTGGGGGCCGCCAATTCTATTCATTTCTGTGTGATTTATCTGTGTCTGTTCTGTCTTTTAGTTGCAGAAAATCTGGCAACGTGTTCCTGCGGGGCGATAGGATTTATGTGTGTATGCCTGTGTGTTGTGTGTGATATCTGTATGGAATGCTCTAATCTATTTTATGCAGGAATTTGTTCGTGTCATTGCCCTGCGGGAGACACATCTGTAAATTTGTCTGTTGTGCACAAACTGCACAGCAGCATCTCTGTTTGCGATATAACTGTGCTAACCTTTTGTGCAGGGCTAACGCTCTTCGCTAACTATGTTTGTGTAGGATTTTTTTTAGTACCATTATCGCTACCGCTGCCCTTACTAAGTACCTTTCGAGGACTCACCCTTATAATTACATATTTCAGGAATTTCTAGTTCGCACTTTACGAACGAAGTCAGCATAGTGAGTTGGGGATTAGTAGCAGCAGCAAGGACTAGTGTTGATCGGGATGCTCGTGACGGTATGATCACTTGAGCATAGTAGGTTACTGGCTCTGTAGAAGTAGATTGCATCTATACATATAGTTCTGGAAACATGATAGAATCATGTATCTGAATATTATGTAGCTCTGGAATATCTGTATATGCTATTTAATCGGGGAATGTTGGGCTCCTTTCAGGAGTATCTGGTTTGAGCTGAGCTCATGTAGTTATATATAGATGGTCTGCTGCATATGTTATCTCCGTTATAAGTGTATGGATTATGGCTCAGTTGGTAGGGTTGGCTGCGTAATTATATGGAAGATTAGACATGTAATGCTGTTTTCAGAAAACCTGTATTTGTGACCTAACTTGCTCGAATTAACTGTACCATTTGGCTGAGAGTTTTGAGCTGAAATTGTTTATGAGTATATCCCTATGTGTCTAGTGTAATACACAATTTACCAAAAATGATTTGGACTTCTGTAGAATTTATTAAAAATGTTTGACTGATAGGAGATCTATTGGAAATAGTTTTACTTGGAAAAACTGAAATTGTTCTGTATGAGTTTAATTGTGAAGTGCAGGATTTATGGTATTTTTACGGGTTATGGGTTTAACCCACCACGATGAGGTTGATTCCGTTTGTGATGGGAATTTGGGAGAAATCCCGCCGTCGCCTCCTCCCTCCGCACCGTTGCGTGGTATCTCCGATGGTGTCTGGCGGAGGGGGTAGTGACAGGATGGGGAGAGAATTTTACAAAAAGAAGACAGAGAAGGCATGACACACAACCCGTATTTAAAATTACAGCTTCCTAAGGCTATAACCATGCACCATGCCACAAATTAATCACACAAATTGCTAAAATTAATAATTTAACATTTACAGGATTTTACTGTGAAGCTATTGCAAAAAACGGGGCTCAATATGAGTTAACATTGAATTTATACGCAATTTTTAACTTAATTAAGTTTCTAACAGTGACTAAAATGTAAGGAAAAAAAGTTCCGAGTGATTTTTCGGTGTTCGCGCATACTATTGGTGCCCCCTTACAGTTTACCCATGGTCAACGCACCAACCTGGGCCGGGCTGGGCCGGGCCGGTTCGCTGGCTTGGGCCGGCAGTTCGGCTCGGCTTAGGGTCCCTGATCCGCCGGTGAACCGCTGCCGCCCAAACGTGCTTCGATTTCGATGAAAATTTCCAGTCTGCATATTTTTGACATCTCGGATCCAACTGTGGGATCACCATCGCCATCTCTAGTCTGCATGTTTTTGACTCGTTTTACAAAATTAGCCACCTCCTGATTTTTCCCATTTCCGGACGTTTTCCGACCAAAATCCACCGTCCATTAACCTTCGGCTAACTTCCTTTGTCATGCCTAGTGGTTCCATTGCAGTGGTTTTAATTAAAATTCTAAATTTTAAAATTTACCAATTCTAGAATGGTTTCCGCAGTCGGAATGGTTTCCACAGCAGGTGTCACCACTAACTCGTACCCGGCGCGGTGGAAGCTGATGAATAGCGGTTGAGGGAGCGGCGACGGCGGTGACGTCGATTCTGAATGAAGGTTTCTAAGATGTAGCGAACCCAAAACCCTACCCTAATTTTTTTTTCTTAATTTTTTATTCTATAACGCGTTAATCAGTTTAAGGCATTCTAATTAAGTCCTAACCTGCATCCGAGACACGTTAGTGGTTATACGGAAAATAGCATGATCACAACAACAATAATAAGTTGAGCTCCGTTCAACACCAGATACT
>JBBYHH010003114.1:0-17184 GCA_038382905.1 Daphne laureola | reverse complement strand
CGGGCACGGTGCCTGGAGTGTCACATGCACCCGACCACCAAGTCCAAACACAAGACCAAGGGAACCCAAAAGCTCAGATCCTCAAGTAATGTCGCTACGAATTACCGGTTGGTCAGTATGCGGGTCGTGGATGGTCCACCCGGTTTGAAAGTTCACGGGCTGTCCGCCACTGAGATGTTGGATGATCTCTCTTCAGATAGTTATGAAGATTATGACAGCTGTGAAGATGATGGCGTTACTTACAACACCAGGGAAGATGGTGCAGTTGCAGAGATCCATAAGAATGAAACTGATGGTGTTGCTGATCTTGGATCTGCGTTAGCATCAGATCAATGGGAGGAAGACAAAGATTGGCACTTTGTAGAAGAAATTTGATGAATATTTATAGGAGGAAGACAAAGATTGGCACTTTATGGGACAAATTTGATGAATATTCATGTTATCTGATCACAGGAGTTGTGTCTTAATTACTTTACAGATTCTCATACAAATTTCATAATTGTTCATGTATGTTGGGTTTCCCCAAATGTGCACAAGTTATTTTCTTTTACAGTAGTGGAAATAATCATTTATGAGAAAGGTGATAGCC
This sequence comes from Daphne laureola, assembly GCA_038382905.1. NCBI lineage: Eukaryota > Viridiplantae > Streptophyta > Magnoliopsida > Malvales > Thymelaeaceae > Daphne > Daphne laureola. The sequence continues at coordinate 16,595 of JBBYHH010003114.1, read as the reverse complement.
AAGAAATTCGTATTTGATTCGTGGTAGTGGGATCCGTTTTACTAAAGTAGTTTATGTTAGTTACAGGTAGAAAACGGCATTGAAGAATGAAGTTCATGATAGCATCAAAAGGTGATTAATTTCAACCTCTTTTTTCCAGCTTTTCTGTCTGCTTTCAGGCTTGAAGGATGTTTGGAGACATATTCTCATGAGCAGCCATGTTACCTCCTGTTTTGAGAGACTGACGACCTGCTGAATCTTGGTTTGTCCTTTCTGCTAGTTGCTTATGCCCCAAGTTTTTCTTCAAAGATCTTTGACGTGGGACGGAGCTTGCTCTCTGGAGTGTGTTTTTGCTCCTGGGAGTTGGATATGCTTCTGAAGTAGGTCTCTGTTGACGCTTCAAAGAGGCCTGAAAAAAAAAGAAGACAACTTTCTGTTTGTATGCTGATCTGAGCGTTTTGCACTGAGGAAATTGAGACTACTTACTTCTTCTTCTTTTTCTTTTTCTTCTTCCTGCTTTTTCACCACCTGTTGTTTCTTGGCTGCCCTTTCTTTATAAAAATCAGGCAGTGGCCTTGCCTTGAAGCAGAGGCTTGGGTTTAACTTCTTCAGTTCTGTTCCTGCTTTTGCCTATTCAGATGCAAAAAATGTTAACCATATCAGTTGCTGTGAACTTCATATAGTCAAAGGACTTTTGTATGATTACCTTAAGAGTTGCTTGATGCTGCACATCATTTGTTTGACTACGGTTGAATTTCTCTTCAAGCTTCTGAAAGGATCAAATGCATATCATCATCATCATCTAAGCTATTCAGTAGTACCAGGGGAAAGCAAGAAAAGGAGAAAAGCTTATGTTCCTGAAAAGCTTGCCTGTTTTCTTTTTGCAGCTCTCTCTTCAGTTCTCAGGGTGAAAGATGCAAATATACCTGGGGACTGTGATTTGTTTCTGCTGCCACTGAAAAAATTTGAACAACTGGAATGAAAAAATAATTTAATCAGGATTAAAAGTCTCCTCCTATTCTTTAGATAATCTGTGGAGGCCTCTGAGTTCTTACTCTGTATTAAGGAAATTCCATCTTGCACGAACCGATTTGCTCACTGAGGAAACTGAAGAATCAGGTGGTTTGATAACACTGCAATGAGATGAAACATAAATGATGACTAAGTTTAAACAATACCATGTTTAGCTCCAAATTATGTGAACTTACCTTTTGATGTCTGAACGAGGTGTGGCGGAAGGATGCTTTGGTCTTAAAGGAACCTGCCACTGTAATGATTAAAAGATCTAGAGTTGATCCACAAAAGAAAAGAGAATGAAACATGTTCATATTCTGGGTGCAAAATGGAAACCTGTCCCAGGGTTGGAGTTCTTAAAGGAGTTGAGCAGTCATTAGCTGCTTTAAAATGTGAGGTGGCTCTTGAACCATCCATTTTCCTCATGATACTTGCAGTTAGCTTGTTGAATTCTTTTGCAGGAGTGAAACTGATAGATCTTTGACTTGGTTTGGGAGTTGACCTCAATCTGTCAACCCTTGCAGCAGCAGCAACAGGTTTCTTGAAGTTGGGAGTTGAATGATTTTGCAATGGCTTTGCAGGTGAAGGAGATGGCTTTAGCTTTGATGCCCTACTGAAACTCTGTTGCCTTATAGACGAAGCTACTTGCCTCTTCTGGCTGGTGATCTCTGACTCAGCTTCACTGCTGATGAGATTCTGCAGATCCATGAAGATGAAGTACCCATGAAATTTCAAGTAAGCAATCTCAACAAAATTAGCACATACAAAAATGATAAAGTTTAAGTCTTTCCTGCCTTTAGCAAGGGCTTGTCCATCTGGCTTGTCTCACTGAGCTCTGGTTCCTCCAGCACCTTTCTTGGTGACTCACATTTCTTATGGTCAGAACAATGTGATTCAAAAGTTTCATTAATTAAATCCGGATCAATTCCAACCGGTTCAACATCCTTCAACTCTTCTGTTGGTACTCCTGCTGCCATTTCCATTGGGTCAGACTCAGCCATATCAACATGATCTGCAGCTTGTGCCTGCAACTTGGTTTGCTCAAGCAAAGCTGCGGCCTTTCTAGCTGCGAGGCTCTTGTAATGCGCTTCAAAGAAAGCTTTCTTCTGAGCAACAGACCCGGGCCGCGCGTACCGCTCCGCCTCTTCGACGTACCGGTTGGAAGAAAAGGCGGACCATTTTTCCCAAGACAGGGATTCATCCGACATGAACCTCCCGAAGGAAACTGATTGTGTAAAAGCATGAACTGGGTTCCCCTGAAGTAACATGGATTGTTACATGCATAACCATTTGAGAAAGCAAAGTGTGCAATTTGGAAGCTGGATGATCTACTGACCTCTTTGGCTTCATTTGGGAGGCCTGAAGCGTAAGAGAATGGCTGCATGAGACAAGTTGATTCTCCCATGTCCTAGAAATCTGGCTGAAAACTGCAAAAAGATCCAAACTTTAGGCAATTATTGTAATAAATTCTCTGCGTGGCTTCCGTTTTGCTGGGCTAGTTTCATTACATGTCGCTTCATGCTCTTTCTAAATTTGAAATTCAAAATGGATGGTACTGTTTGGGGGTCCATGATGTAGAAAATTCAAAACGGATAGTGCCAGAAGAAAAGGTAAAAAGTGGTTCTTTCTTTACCAACCCAAAGCAGTGCACTTGGGAGAGGAGGAGAGGCCATTTGAATTGAATCTAGAGTGGGACCCACATCTTGAATCCCAATCACAACCTTCAACGGCTACCGTTTACATTTAAAAAACTGAGGTTTTTACAAACTCCAAAAATTTGAATTTGGGTGTTCTTTTAAGAAAATGTAATAGTTTTAGATTTTGGATAGTGAAATAAAAACTTGTGAAAAGAAAAACTGCAAAGAGAATTTGATTTTTAAGGCTGTGAGATACTGCTATATAAAAAGCACAAACAAATTGAAATTGAAATAAGTAGTAAGTAAGAAAAGGACAAGGTTTTGATTCTATGGAATTCTTTCTTGCAACCTCAATTTCCCAACTGTAGGAGATAAAATTAGCAAGCAGACCAAAAAAAATGCTTATCATGTGTTGATGGAAATAAGAATAAAGTGAAAAAGAAAAATGGAAACTTTAGAATACCAGATTTTATAATTGTAAAATAACGGATTACATTATTGGCTTTTGGAGGAATAAATACTTGGACAATGCAATCTCCATCTTTTACTCAAAGAAGAACAAAGGACAAAATGTCTTGTGTCTGCTTCTTGCGGTAGTAATCTCTCCGTCCCAAACGTATTATCACAATATCAAAAGAAAATTATCTCAAATAAAATGATCATTTCACACTTATGTTTTATTTTAATCCACTTTTATCCTTACACATACACTGCACTTATAGAGTCTAGGGAGTGGGTTAGGAGGGATGAGAATGTGTTTGTAAGGGGTAATGATTGAAATTTATGTAAAATAAGTTAATAACCAAAGACAACCTTAATCTACACCATGGTAGAATGAAAGTCTCCTCCTTTGTATCCGACAGAAAGAAACCAAATCCCAAAACTTTTTGTAACACTTCAACTACTCTGTATATGATCAAAGAAGAATGCAGCAGCTGTGGAGCAAATATTATAGTCTCAACAATCCAATCCAATCAAGGGACGGCTGTATGGTAACATGATTTGAGTTCCATTCAAGATTATAAAGACACCTCAGAACTGTGCGAGTGTCGCTCACGTCCATTCATATCTAAGAATCCTGCATGTGATCTCCTCCTGTTTCTGTAGTTCTTTGCTCTTGGTCCTCCTTTGCCTTTACTATGCCCCGAGAACACCACGAGCATGACTCCCACGAAGCCGATTCCACAAAACACCCACAGGATTACAATCCAAAGTCTCAGAGTACTAAACAACCCTTCTTCCTTGGAAGCTGGTAAAGAAGATGAATCCTGGGAAAGTTTGCTGGCCACAACATTAGTGCGTGTTGTATCATTCATAACGCTATCTAACCTCCCAAATTTCGTTGAACTTGTAACCTCCTTAGCTGAGCTCAGGTCTGAGGTAGACAAGGATCCAGGAACGGGGCAGTTCCTCCTCTTATGATGCAAAAGCAGTGCTTCATTTAGCTTTCTTCCACACTCGATGCTGAGAAGATCCCGCTGAAGAATGTTTTCCACAGTCTGATCAACCGTTGAAGGAGAAGGCGGGTCTGGAAACTTAGCCCAGCATCTGTTGACTATCTCCACGTCTCTCCAGTTTGCCTTGTCAAAGCTCCAGTTGCCAACTTTGAATTCTAAGCCATAGTGGAAAACTTTGTACTTGACACCAGCTTCAGGAACATATCCTGGGTATATTAGTATCTCTTTACTGATGTGGTGCTGTAATCTCAACTGCAAAAAGTAAAGGGAAGTAAGATCCTATAGTTTCCAGCAAGCACAGAGTATATCAACAATGTAACCACGACTGTGATTACTGATGATACGGAATGCTAAAAGTTCAATAAGCTCTGAACTATCAAACTGCACCTGTAAAACACAAAAGGGATATCTAATTATGATGCTATGGTACCTCCGCTGCTCCAAATGAGTAACCGTACATTTCACTGATCCACCCAGATGCATATATGTCGCCAGTGATATTTGTAGCATAATGAGCTTTATCAGCACGAACCTCCTCTGTTTTAAGCAGCCACAGCAGAGCCAGTCTCCGTAGGTCATCAATATGCATGATGATAACACCTCCAACTTTGTCACAAGCATCAGGATGGTGTGTATGAAGTCTTGCTAGCTCATTATCACATCCAATTAAGTACCTGCCATAGATAGATATCAGCTTAAGTTAGAAACAGTCTTGAGTGTGCCAGCTGCAAATTGTAGGAAAACGTTGTTCTTCGTTCTCTTACTCATAAGGAGTTGAGACTGGGTGACCACGTTCTGCTTTGAATTCCCAAGGTGTTATTGTGCCTCTCATGATCATGTCAGCATCAAGAATAACTACGAATTCTGCATCTATATCAACATGGTTGAGCCAATGTACAACTCCGGCGGGCTTATTAATTGCTGGATACCTGCGATGGAACAAAGAAGTGCCAAACTGTATCAATGAGGCAAGACTTCTGTTACTCATACAGTCTCCAGACTATTTCTTTGTTATGGAACTTGAAGCAGGGTCATGGAGAGACTAGAGAATCGCAAAACCAAAATCATAAGATTAATGAGACCATCAACTATACATCTAAGCAACTCAATTGAGGTCAAAGTACGGAAAACTCTTCATTTTGGAGATTTAGCAACTCAATTGAGGACAAAAGAAAACACTTGAATATTTTGCTACAATGTTGCCATCAATTCAACGATTATGGCAACCAGTTGAACAAAATGTACTACTGTACTTACCAATCTCCCGTCAGTGGGTGTCGGCTCATGGAAGGAACATAATGGGTCGGTGCTAGGTCATGACCTTTATATTGCTTTAAATCTTCATCTGTGCAACTAAGGAGCCGTGTGATATTTCCTGGCTGGCCGCTGAGGTGGAAACTGTGCATAAGGCCTACCGTCTGCCAATCAAAGTAATGGGTACATTCTGTTGAAAATATGGTGTGGATTTTAGGATGTGATCTTATGGGTTCATCAAGAATTTCCTGCTGAACTACCACATTCTTTGAGCTAGGAGTTAGAAATTTTGGCCCAGTTAGTGCAGCAAAAGTGTTGCTCTTCAAAAAGCTTAAGTATTTAGACCACTTTGCCCTTGAACATCTGTTTGCAGCATGCTGCATGAGAAGACCCTGATTCAAAGTATTTACACACTCTATACTCAGAAAGAGTCCACGCCTTTTGTCTGGATCAGATTCCATCAACTTCACCTGCACAAGGGAAATAAATTATGTTGCCTAATTGCCAGCCATGAAGACGAATTTTTTATCAATGTATTATAAAACAAAACTGTTGTTTGGTGTGTGACAACGCACTAAAAACCAAAAGATGGGTCTCTCGACTCTCGAGAACTTTTTTTTTTAATCAAGACTTCTTTGAAAAGGGGCTCGGGGGATCAGACTGTCACATACTTCTCTGGGATAAGGTGGTTCAGGGAAGAGCCGGTTACAGTCATAAACAATGCCATCTTCATGATGATCCAATTTACTGAAAGACCAATTTCCAACACTGAATGGCAGGCCATAATGAAGAAGAATCGGCTCAACACCTGGCCGTGGAATATAGCCTGGATAAATCATCAAGTTATCATTAATTTTGTGCCGCAGTCCAACCTGAAAAATCAATGAGCATAACAAGCGTAGAAATTAAATGATCAAGCATACAAAAGAGAGAGAAAAACAAATAAGTTCAATGTTCTCTTCGGGGGGAAGAAACTAAACCCACGTCTGCTGCACCAAATGAATAGCCATACATTTCACTGATCCACCCCTGTCCATAGATGTCTCCAGTTATATTGGTTGCCCAGTGAGCTCTGTCCTCCCGCACCTCTTCAGTTTTGAATAGCCAAACGGGTGCTAAAGCTCGCAAATCATCAATGTGCATAGCTAAAAGCCCTCCAACCTTGTCACAAAGTTCAGGGTGATTCGTATGCAACTGAGCCAAGATATTGTCACATCCAACCAAGTACCTAAGACAGAAATTAGCTCAGAAGATTCATATGGACCGAAAGGGAAGACAATTTAGGACTGCCTATTTAACATTTAACAACTAGCAACTGCATGTTAAAACGTAGAAAACCATTGGCAACTGTTTCTTAGCTAGCTGTAGCTATAATAATATACTCTGTAGCACACTGATCCTTTCTCTCATCATCCAGTTGTCATATGCATTCCAAAGCCGAATTTCTAACTCATGTCTCAAAGAAGAACCCGACTTTAATATAGAATTGAACCTACTACAAAGTGAGACACAACATAGTACCCATAGTATGCAGCCACTGGTCTGCCCTTCTCTGCTCCAATCTCCCACGGTATGATTGGACCTCTGATAATCATGTCTGCATCCAGAATCACAACCCAATCAACATTTTCAGCATCTTTACTATGCTTCAACCAGTGGACAATCCCGGCCGGCTTGTTGATTGCAGGATACCTGAAAACCAGATAATAAATATAGTACCAAAAAGTTATTTTGTTGCTGTTCCATGGTATGAAAATGGTACTGATACAAGTATGACTCATTTTGGCATTTACTTTGAGCATCCAAAGGAAGCTTGTTTTACTTTTTGAGGTTCCACAAGACAACCTATAAGAAAGAACATGAAGATAACTGGATGCTCAAAGGACTCAATGAGACAAGTTAAAGAACATTTCCCACACAACCACTACCATCAAATAGGATTGCAAGGTGTTAAGTTAATAACTTGCCAGTCCCCAGTTCTTGGGTGTCTGCTCATGGAAGGGACCTCAAGAGTGGGAGCCAAATTCATCCCTCTGTAATTCTTCTTCTCTTCATCCGTACAGCTGAGTAGTCGGGTCACGGGACCGGGTTGCTGGGCCTTTTTGAAGCTGTGCATGAACCCGACTGTTTGCCAATCAAAGTAGTTCAGGCATTCCACCGAGAACAGCGTGTGAATCCTGTGGGGAGCATCATAACCCGGTTTCTCACCGGAAACGAAACCCATCAGCAGAAACCTTGATAGGATCATCATCATAAAAACCAGGAATTTCGTCATTATGCCGGAATCCGAGGTCTGATTACTACTGGGAAGCCTCTAGAAGATCTGGGATTTCATGAGTTTACAGAAGAGATCAAACGAAGAATCAAAATGTGGAAACTTTCCGCAATTCACATCCAATCCAAGAGCAAAGTTGCAGAAGAGAAACAAACATCCTTAGAAAATTTAAGAGCAGGTGAGTTAACACAACAGCAGCCAGCAGTGGTACCTACGACCGAGCCTTTGAAAACCGAATAAATGCCCTCCCTGCATTTTTAATAGTTGATTTCTGAACTTTTAGAAAAAATATTTTTAGTAAAGATACATTAATTTATTTTATGTATTTATATTATTTAATTTTATATATTAAAATATAAAAAAAATAATATATAAATTAAATATTAAAAAAAAAACATAATTATTAAAAAGTGACAATAAACAATTAAGTGTCTGTTCGTTTGTCCATTATCTAATTCCCAATTGGGTTGTCAAACATTAATACTCCTATATACTATTTTTTGTATCTATTTAATTATTACGTTTAATTTTTAAATTTTAGTTTAATTTAATTTTTTAATTAAAAAGAAGATTTTAAAAAAAATATTTTTAAAAATTAGACATATTAATTTATTTTATATATATATATATATATATATATAATTTAATTTTAAATATTAAAATATATAAAATATATATATATAAATTAGATATGGAAAAAAAACTATTAAAAAGGAATGTAGGTAAATGCATCACTAACCTTCAAACTTATAAAACTTTTGACATTTCCACCCAAAGTTGCCTCAACAAAATCACTGCTGCCCAAAAGGCCAAAAGCCGAAGATGTCGATCTTGCCCTTAAAAATTGATATTTCATAAACATTTTTAAGATTTTATCATTAATAATAACATAAATTGAACAAATAATTAATGGATTTCGTCGAACATTGTTGTATTTTTTTTCTAAGAACAACACAACCTAAATTAGGATTTCTTAAAAAAAAAAAATACATGCTACTGTCAAACGTTACATAGAAAATTAGAAATAGTATTAGGGGTGAGAAATGAAATGACAAATGAGCGGGCTTGAGCTCGAGCTCTTACGAGCCTAACTAACCAAGCTTCACGAGTCTCGAGCTCGAGTTCGAGTTGGTTTTGAAGCTCGTATATTATACAAACCGATTCCGAGTTTTAGAGGCTCGACTCGATGAAGTTCACGAGTCTTAACGAGCTTTATGAGAATATCCATAATACACTCATATTGAGTCTCACAAGCTTTTGAGCCTCATGAATTTGGTTCGAGAGTGATATAGCCGAGCTAAAACGAGCTTACCCATCAATCATATCGAACCTCATGAGCTTTCGAGCCGAACTCGAGCTTTTCACGAGCCGAGCTCGAACCCGATTATAGACTCGAATAGAATTCGATCCGAGCTCGAGCCGGGCTTAAACTTCACAAGCTCAAGCCCGAACCTGCCGGGTTCGGGCTCGGCTCGGCTTGTTCTCACCTCTAAATAGTACTACTAGGTTAAATGGTTGTTTTCCAAAAAACGGGGAGCATGATGTACCTACCAACAAATTATGAGGGGCAACATGAAAATGCAACCGCTTCGAGGAAAACAATGTAAGTTACGGCGGCAAGCTGTCGACGGCGAGCAAGCAATTAAGGAAAGGGCCAATTGGGTTTCTCCATTTCCAGCGCGATCAAAACGTGGCAGCTCTTTTTAAGGCGGAGACGACGGCGGAGTTCTTTCAACGACCGGTGCACTGAACAAGACAGAGTCTTTCCCCTTCTTTAAGCTCTCTGTTGGATCGAATTGGAGCGGAGTCTCCTCCCCGCCCTGGATATGCTGCCGCTGCCGAACTGAAATATGGCAAAGTTGGTCGCTTTTTTACTTCTTGTCCTCTTTCCGATGTTCTTCTCAATTGCTTGGTCGCTTCCGGTGGATAAGGTATTTGATTTTCTGGGATTCTTTCTTATTTCAACCTTTATTCTTGGTAAGGCAGATGCATATATAGGAGGATTTATCATTCTGATATCCAAAATCTGAGTAATAGTACTATTACCTGGGTCATTGGTCACAGGACAATATCTAGGTTTTATCTGTTTAGTTTTCACAAAGAATTGACAGGGGATGAGTTTAAGCTGACATACTATCATGTGTTTCTACTATTTTCAGGATGATACAGAAACTGGAGCAACAAGGTATCGTTTGATTTCCTGCTCTCTTTTGTGGGTTCTGCTTTGCTTTTCTGTGATTAAATTGTGTTGGAATATTAAATTTTCCTCCATATCTCATTCTGTCTTCAGTACCGTAGAATATTCTTTCGTGACATTCTCGAAACCTCGTTCCAATTTGAAGAACAGTGGCCTTGGGGCACCAACTATGAGTATCTATGTTTAAAATCAGAAAAGTGGGGACTAGCTGCTTGGGGTTGCTTTGATTTAACTGTCAGTGATTTCTTACTGATGTGCTGTGTTGAGTAAATCTCCAGAACTGCAAACCTAGAACCGGAAAGTACAAATACAGTACATTGTTCGAGAGAGCGAAGCAAGGCTGCTTGGAGAATAATTGAGGAGGTAATAGTATCTATGTGTAAACCCTTTACTTGCGGGTTGTAAGTTTCTTATTTAAGGTCTCTGAGATAAGCTTACTTGATGTTTCTTGCAGTACCTGATGCCTTTTGTAGAGAAAGAACGATATCAAATTTCAAGTGCATGTAGGCTTCACTCTGACAACGACTTGTTCAGAGATCAAGAAGAACATAAACTGCATGTAGATATAAATGAATGGCAATGTGGGTATTGCAAGAAGAGGTTTTATGAAGAGAAATCTATAGACCGGCACTTTGATAACAGACACAAAGATTTGATAAATGTGGTACGGACATTTCACATATAGATCTTCTTTCTGGTCTCTCTTACACTGTTTTTCTGTGTCATACCCCCTACCGACTCTTGTTCTTCAGCTTTCTTTCCCACTGGCATCTGTTACAGCTGTTATTCTGATTCTGTAAGAAAACAGGATTGCTTTTGTATTCTAATGAGTGTTGTATCCTGTCATAGTCCTCTAGTTTGTTTACCTGCGTTCTGGTTTGCAGCCTGATATTCCCTTTTATATGTGTTGAATCCAGAGTAATGGTCGATGCTTGGCAGACCTATGTGGTGCACTGCATTGTGATCATGTGATGGATTCTGTGCATCAGAAGACAAAGTGCAATCCTGCAGCAGCATCACGGAACCGTCATTTATGTGAGGTGTCTGCTTAACAAAGATTTGTAATCTCTGTTGTTTTACCTGCATTTTCAGATTAATCATCATTAACTGATGTTTTCTGCAGAGCCTGGCTAATAACTGCTTTCCAGTCAATGAGGGCCCTTCAGCTAGTCGTCTTCATGGTATACTTTTTAAGTACATTCACTGGTTTTCCCTTAACTGTTTCAAATTACATATAAAAAAGTGTATGTAATTGCTTTCTTACCTTCCAAATTAACAGAATTTTTCTTGCACCAATTCTGCGATGCCCACACTTGCACTGGTGTCCGTAAACCCTTCCCAAAGGGGCGTAAGGTACAGTTTGTTTTGACCCACATTTTATTCTTCTGTGTTACCAATGAGTTTTACGATTGTTGGATTGAGTTTAAGATATAAAGATGCTTGGCATGCCATAAGTCGGTGGTAGCATCTATCTTTGACTCTTTTTTCCTTTTTCTTTGTTCTGTGGGATTTTAAAGACCATTGGTTGTTAATCAAATGTTTCTTTTTACATGCAGAAGCACACAAGCCTACTTTACCTCTGTAGTTCGATCCTGATCCTCATGCTGCTGCCACTTTTCTACGGTTTCGTTTATCTGTACCAAAGGTATGACCGTAAAATTTCCACAGTTATCATTTTCTTTTAAGGTTTTCATCAGTGTTGCTTTTGGTTATATACAGGGGATTAAAGAATGGCTCTCAAGAGCTGAGGCGCCTCACTCGGCGTGGACAGAAGAAAAAACTGTATTAGTTTGCATATTAAGGCAAATTCTTTCTCTTACTGTAACTTTGGTTACAAGCAAATTTTGAACAGAGGAACAGAACTAAGTCTTGCAGACTCGACGATAATAAAGCCAAGGCCACAGATTGAATCCAGAACTCTGTAACTTGATAGAACCAGAAACTTTCACAACTTGAAGGTTGAATGAGCTTGAAGTTTCTGGTGCTGAATGAGTAGAGACATTGTAATTTTAAGGTAACTGCCTTTCACATCCTCAGATTGATGCAGCATTTTGTTGTTCAAGAAAAACATCTTCTATTGTGGGATTGAACTCATCCCAGAAGAGAAAAGAATCCACATATTCTTCCAATGAAAGTGAGGTACTAGTTGTGTACGAGGAAGAGGCTCTTGTTTCTTCTTCTTCTTCTTCTCCTTCGACTACTTGTTCTTCCCGTAAAGAACAAGTATCAGCAGCAGTAACTTCATCTGCTGATCTGAACTCACCTTCAACCTTATCCTGTCCCAACGAGCTCTCTTCTTCTTCTTTGGATGAAGAATTCAGTTGTGGATCACCTCTGTGATCTTCATGCTTGTGAGTGACCGGATCAATTCCACACAGCGCTAGCTTCTTCTTGATCCTCGTGTTCCAATGGTTCTTGATCTCGTTGTCCGTTCGACCTGGGAAATGTGAAGCTATCTTCGACCACCTGTAAATGTATCAACATACCACATTGCTGCATTGTTACTGCTGTTTGAACACTCTTAACAAAAATTTATGGAGTATATATACACATGAGAATTAACCACCTGTTTCCAAGGTTGGCATGAAGTTGAATGATCTGATCCTCCTCCACCTCTGTAAACCCTCCCCTCTTCACGTCTGGCCTCAGATAATTAATCCACCTCAGTCTGCAACTCTTCCCGCATCTTAACAGCCCTGTAATCAAACAGCATGTATACATGACGAATGAAATCGAGATTAGTCGGGGATTAATGAGTGATTAAGGGAGGACCTGCAAGCTTGGGGACAGCTCTCCAGCAGTGCATTCCATTGTTGAGTATGAAGTTGACAAGCTTATGGTCTTCTTCAATGGTCCAAGGGCCACGCTTCAATCCCACTTTATCACAGCAGGGTTTTCTCACCATTTTTTATCAGCAAGATGAAGGGAAAATGTTAAAATTGAGAGAAAGAAGAGGAGTGTGGTTTTTTAGAGGAGGCAGCAGTGGTCTCAAAGGAACAAAAATGGCCACAACTCTTCATGTTAGTGTGCCGTTCCATGATAAGTATGTTATTGGACGCTTCATACAGTAAGGTTAATCTAATTTGGGCAGCAGAATCAGACGTGGTTGCCTTTTATTAATTTGCTCTTTATTATTCCACCTCAAAGTCATCAATGTCTTACTTTCTTTGAATTTTACTCCTGAATCCTTCAGGAAAAAAAATTAGACATTTCCTTTTCTGATTATTTCATATTAAATTGCTCAGTTTTCTTATGGAAACTTTTTTATTTTCCAAATAAAAATTCATCATTTTATCTCTCCTTTTTACCTTTCAGAATAAAAAGATGTGCATTTTATAAGGGGAGTGGAAAAAGAAAAGTGACATAAGTGTAGATAAGTTGAAAAGTGAAGTACATTATAAGCGCTAATTGAATTGACGCATTGTACATCATCGTTATTTAAAAATCTATATTTGGATACAATGTAAATCCGTTCATCATTTAATTTATTCTTTGTTTTAAAGCTCATATCGAATGAATTAGAGGGCTTGCAAGAGCAAAGTATCAGTTACATGGCTGAAAAAAATAAGAGGGTTGAGTTCGGACTCTCCTTACCTGAAGAAATGAAGTGGGGTACGTTACGGGTCTCCCCAAGTTGCCCTTGCCCGTTGTTTGGATGAAGAACTTATCCCGGTCGGTGAAATTTGGTTAAGGAGTTGGTGCTTGGTGTTATAGAAATTTATCTTCTGTTTCGGGCATGTCATACATAAGAACGTTATGTAAGATATCATTGCAGGGATCAGAAAAATTTTAGTTCGAGTGAAGTTAAATAGCAAAAGAAGACGGTTGCTTTTGGTCATCTTGAATATGTTGCGAACCGATGTACTCTTAAAATCCTTTGGTGATTAATCTCGTTCTTTGTGATCTTCTGATACTGATGGGATCTATGTCCATGTTGAGTTTATGATCTCTCACATGACTCACTGATTTGTTGAAAGCTGGAACTTTCGATGTTACTTATTATCTTTAACTTCACTCCTTCATTAGGTTGTTTATCTTTGATTAGATATTGATTTTTGCTAGTAGTTTAATATTCATGCGCGGAGTTCATTTGTCTTGTCCGCATAGCAATAGTTTGCTCATTCAGCTTGGTAGCTTATCCTATCTCAATGTTTAATACAAAGCCCTTATCTGTTTTCTTTAAAAAAACAAAAAGACAACATTTTCCCTTTGCCTTTTTTCTTTTTGGAACACCAATATAAAAGTTTTTATTTAAAACAAAATATAGAAGTTACACGTTTGAGTAAAAAAAAGTAACTTGGAAAGGTAAAACAAAAAAAAAAACATAAAGACACCATAATCCCCATCTAATCTAGAGACGGTCCTAAAAGATCAACATCACATAGTATCTAAATCTGATTTACCCCTAAATTAAATCAGATTTTTTGCAAAAGTGAATATCTACTGATTCTTATACCTATTGCTATGACAAAATTACCGTAGAAACTTTCCGTTGCTCTTCCCTTCACTCAAGGGATGAGTAATCTTCTCTATTATATATACTTATAAGTTTGCTGATAAAAAAAATAATATGTCAATCATCTACAGAAAATGTTACGGACAATCACTTTGGACAATCTTTTGAACACTCTCCCATTAAACACTTGTCATGTGTATATTTTGGTGGATCTAGAATCAAATAGGTTCACAAAACTGATTATATGACAGAATTCTAATGAGAGAGTGTCCAAGAGAATATCCAAAGTGATTGTTCGTAACATTTCCTATCATCCACATGGACAACACTATGTGGTGACGGTAGAGAAGTTAAATCCCTTTTCAATAGAGTGTATAGTATTCCTTCCACGCTTCAATTTCTTGTATGTGCCATTTAGATGAATTGGAATGATCGAGTGATAGAGCGTAGAATAAAATTGGAGAGCTTCCCATCCAAGATCATAATGGGAGAATGAGTAATTTTGCCACTAAATTTTAAAAAATCCCTTATTTTGTCATTAACTTTTTTTTTCGGGGTACAAATAGCATGAATTTTTCATTTAGAGGTAAATTTGTCACTACTGAGTCTACGGTGTAACGTTACATGAACGAACCATTAACCTGAAAGGAAAATTTATCCCCGAATATTTGTCGGATCTCTACCAGACCAACATCAGTATTTTTCCTGCCCAGGTAGTGTCAGAACTCCACCAATCGCAACAAACCCATGACAGAAAGCGCAACCTTACCGGCCTCGATTCAGTTGACCGAGAGTCTAATCTGTCAAACCTGAGCCGCATATATGTTCCCTGATCTCTGGCGTATCGTTCGTGACTACCCCCACCTTTAACAGTCTTTGATTATTTCATGATCGGACGTCCAGTGACAAACTTATTCCTTTAACAAAATGTTGATGACATTTGTTATCTGATTCCAATGTTTCCGACCTGAAACAACTTGGTAAAAAAAATTAGTAAATCGATCACCATTCGACAACCGTTGACTCCACAACTCATCCTTATCAAGCAACCCTTCCAAAACTAACCGCAATGCCTTCCTCTCCTTCATAGCCGCATCATTAGCCCTCCGCAAAAGAGCTTCAATTTAAGGTTGCAACTCTGAAATCTTCTTTTGAAAGAGCACGAAACTCCTCGCAATGTCGTCCTCATAAACAAAGAAAATAGAGTTTATGTACACAAAGAGAAGAGATTAATTTGAAAAATTGAAAACTCTAAAGGGAAAAAGATTATAGGCTATAATGATGATTATGTTAGATAACTTTCAAAAACATGTTAGAATACAGCCAATAAAATATATGGAAGTGAGTGTGTGATTGTGAGATGTTGGACTAGTTTAGTCAGCTAAGCTACATTATTCATCATGTCGATGAAGGAAAAGTAGGAATCTGAAACCGAGAGAAACGGTTGAAACAAGAAACGTTACATAGGGTGGGTCAGTGACGGTATGTGGAGTCCAGTAAAGGCCTTAGCCCGTCACCGGTTAACCTTCCTTCCGTCCTCCCCCAGTCACTTCCCTCCTACACTTTTCTCTACATCTTTCCCACGATCAGCTGAATATATTTTTTTAATAAAAAATTTCTAATAAAAAATTAAATTATATAAAATTTTAAAAATCAAATCTAATAATTAAATAGGAACCGAAATATGCTTAAAAACAGAGAGAACAATTTCAATTACCACTACAAAACATACAATTATTAAAAGAAATGGCAACAGACAACAAAAAGCTTCTCTATTAATCTTCCTTTGTTTCTGATTCTGACCCCACCCGCCACCATGAGAAACCGGCCAAGAAGACGTTACTTCTTCTGCTACACCGCCGCCGCCGCCGCCGCCGTCTTTCTCACCGCCTTATCCTTCTCCTCCTCTCTTCGCCTCCTCTTCGCCGGTAAGTAATTCCCTTACGTATTTTGTTTTTCTTTTCTATATTTATATATACATACTTTTCATTTGCGAATTTCGGGTCAGAGCAGGCAGGTACCATCCTGTGCTTGGTTCCACACACAGGAATCTGGCGGTGAAGGCAGTTTCGTCGTTGGCAGAGTCTCCGGAGCCGTTCAGAGTAGAGACCGTCGCCTTCCCCGATCAAGTTGTGTTTTTTCTGAGATTCCCTTCTCCAGCTCGCTTATTCACTAAGGAAAACCTCCTCTGCGTCTACCACTCCGGCAACTCTTCTGATCGGACGACGTCCCGCAACCGTCCGCCGCTTCAAATAGACTTCGACGACGAGGTTCCCAGCCACCAGATTGTGCGGTGTCCTCCTCCTGGCTCACGTGGCTTCATCGT
>JBBYHH010003003.1:0-17190 GCA_038382905.1 Daphne laureola | reverse complement strand
AAACTCAATCAGGGAAATAAGGTCCTGCCTTGTACATTTAAATTTGTCTTTTTCTCATTTTTCCGAACAAAGCCCAAATAAACAACACGTAAAGTGTAGTCATCATCTTCTAGAGTTGGTACCAATCCCATCCAGTAATTCATCTCGGATCAAGAGGACTCAAGCAGCTGGATATCAATTAGGGGGTTTATTCTTCGAAAAGTTATTTGCTTGAAGATATATACATGGTGCTTTTGCCTCCCATTATTCTTTAATTTAAAGATTGCACTGTTCTTCCACTCCCAAGAAAAAGGGAAATAAGCCTTGGACCTCCCTAGTGTTGTTATTACTACCTCCATCCCTAAATAAATGGTGCGTTTCTTTTTCAACATTTAATTTATGATTTTATTTCTTGAATATTTTAATATACAAAGACAGGAGTATAATTTAAATGCAAATTACAAATTAATGTGCGTAGGTTTGAAATATATTTTTTCTGATTTTTTTTTAATGAGTTCCTCGTAGTGATAATTTGAGTCTACCACAACATCCAAAAAGAAACGCATCATTTTTTTATGGATGGAGAGAGCATTGGACTTGTAATGAAAGGATAAAGAAAAATCACAGTAAGGAGAACAAAAACAAAACAGATATACGCAAGAGAAACACAAGCAATATAGCATTAGCACCTGTGAAGTGTGTACAGATTGCGAACGCTCCTGTCCGCTTCAGGAGACAAATACTTTCCATTCTCTCGGTCAAGGTCAAGTTGCAAAGGGAACTCATAACGGTCATTAATCTAATATGTGAGAAACAATTATTAACAAATCCATTTAAGCAATAATAAAAGCAATGATAAAATGTTAACTACAGTATCAAATAATAGCCCCAATAATAATGGCAAATAACAGTTGTAAATCCAAAAAAAAAAGAGAGAAAGAACCACCTTGCCACCAAAACTAAACCTAATGATAAAAACCCCAGAGATGGTTACTCAATGCCATTTTCCCAAGACCTAATGCAAAAGGCAGCCAAAATCTTAGGGTCCATAAGATTACCCAGCCACTATCAGTAATTCATTTCTCATAAGCACCACCAAAAAATTCTTCCTCCCATTCATCAAACAATTAACAGCTTCAAACACCGAGGATTGACATGTTTCAACAAACAGATGTACAACTACTCTTGTCATCACAGTTATACAATCACTGATACTATGTAATACTCTTTCCGTCTCATTAAAGATGCACCAGATTTGACTTGCATGTGAATTAAGAATAAGTGTTGACTTGAGGGTATAGAGGTAAGATATGCATATAAGACCAAAGTAATTTTTTTGGTGGAAAGAGAAAGTAAGGGTAATAAAGTCAAATTGGTGCTAAAAGCCTTCCATAAAAGTAAGTGTATCAATTTTTTTGGACAACTCGAAAAGAAAATTGTAGCTTCTTTTAAGAAACGGAGAGAGTATAGTAAGTTTCAGCCGAATCCTAACATCAATAAGGCATTCTAACATTTTAACAAAAAGAATTATTCATATACAACTTCCCCAGACCAGTAATCAAAGAGAATACAGCTACCATCAAACAAGTAAACATTTGCGGACCCACCTTCACCATAGTGTCCCTCATAAAATCATACTCAAATCTCTTTAGCTGAAGCTGAAGAACTGGTGGAAAGTCAATGAACAGAACACCTTTCTTTGCTTCCTGAGATAGACAAGGAAAAATTAAAATAAAATATCCCAAATGTTAAACATGTTCTGAAAGATGTACAAATAATCACATGTAACTGAATATTGTAAAACAACATCATGCATTCAGTTTCAGAGTATAAACAAAAGAAGGTTATTATCTAGTTGAGGTGAGAACCACATCTTATACAATTCTCATACTGACCGAGAACCCTATGTTTAAATCTAGCAGTTAATCTTGACAATCAAATATCCCGAATGTAAAACATGTTCTGAAAGATGCACAAATAATCAAATGTAAGTGAACATTGTAAAAAAACTATCATGCATTCAGTTACAGCATATACACAAAAGAAGGTTTTTTCCTAGTTGAAGGGAGAACCACATCTTATATAATTTTCATACCCCCCAAAAACCACATGTTTAAGTCTAGCAGTTAATCTTTGACAGAAAACACCCCATGCAAGCCAAGTAACTGCTAAAAAAGAAATAAAAAAATAAAATGAAAGACACCAGTAAAAATATCATCATTAATAGTTAACTATAGGTTTACAACTACTGTAAATAGAACACACAAGGAGATGATTACACTTGAATCATGAGAATCAGGTCCAAATTCTAAAACATCAACTCATGAGCCAAGTTTGGGACAAAAAGACAGCAGAAATCAACCTGCAGCCCGAACTGTTCGGCGTGATACTTATTATCACCTTCAAGGCGCTCAACTTCTACATACTTATCAAATGAAGCATAAACATCACGACATCCTTTGACATCGAGTTGAAGATCTAAATGAAACAACAAACCAGATTAACATTCTTTAAAGAAAAAAACAATGAAGATACAGAAGGTAGTAAATAACAAATTCAAAAGCATATACCATAGAATGACTCCTTTCTAGTAGACTTATAATCCACATTAATGCACTCAATGTAATTCATAATATGCCCTTCAAACAGCTGCTGAATAGTGCCCTCTACCACAGTTCCCTGAGGAAAAGGCATATTACAAAGAGCGAAATTGGTCACATCCATTCAATTTCAGTTGGCGTAAACCTGTTTTTATCAAGCTTCTGCAAAGAATCCATCACAGCATTTTACCTTCATTTTGTCTTCAAGTTTTTCACATAGAACTCTGTTAAGTTCTTGAACATCATGTTGCATAAAAGAATCGTATGTATCCCATCCAAATGACTTGGTCAGCTCCTTCGTGGCTACACTGCTGTCACAATACTGGAGCTTGTAAAACAAACTCTGCAGAGCCAAAGGGATGCTTCCAGATGGCATGTCATTCTCAGTTGTTGGCATATGGTAAACAGCCTGCAATTTAAGTTTCCCATTATCTTCAATATGAAAAACCACCAGCTAGAGAAATCCGAAGCATGACCACAGACCTTCCTGAAGTAGGGAATATGAAACAAGGTTTGAAGGAGAGAGTTCATATAACATGTTGCTCCTTGATTCTTAAGACCCACATAACCAGTTTCCTTTTTCGAATCATATGTCCAGTAATCTACAACTCTACGAACAATAACCTCTGCTTCAACTACCAGCGTATCATTCACTAGATACCCCCTACTAGGATCATATACTTCCCCAAGGGGCATAAAGGATGTAAAGCCCCAATCACTTTCACGTGCATTAAATTGGTGCTGTGTGTCTGCAAAATAAACGCAAGAATAAAGGCATGATAACTAAATTGTGTGAAGGAAGATTATAAAATCCAAATTGAAACACCGAATAATCAACTTGTGAAAGTAAACACATAATTAAACATCCTTAACACAGGAAGAGAATGATGTACGAGGATGTTCCCCATATTGCGTTTTCTTTTATTTTTTTAGGATGTTGATCATACTCCCTGTACCAATTTTTTTGAAACACAATTTCCAGCATTAAATCTAGGATTTTTTTCTTATATTTAGAATTTATTTTTTTTGTCCACAAATGGCAACTTGACATTTTAAGTTTATAAATGTAATTCTGGAAGGAAAAAAAAAAATTCCTACTAGAGAATAATATAGATAAATTAAAGTTAAATAAACATCAAAAGTCAAACGTTTCAAAAAAATTGTGACAGAGGGAGTAATACATTATAAACCAAGCCGCACATAGCTGATGGTAAGCAAAATCGTGCATCATGCACCGCAACTGCAAAGAAAAATCCAAACGCCCATATTTCTCATAGCCATACACATAAACCAGGCCATATGTCATTAAATTTATGTGGTGCAGTTTACTCAACTTAACAAAAACACACGTCCAAACACAAGAAAGAATTTTCTCAATCTGACATGCTCACTGAAAATACTAAAACGAGGTAATGAGGCCCTACATGATTGATTAAAATACTCCATAGTAGGTAAAATATCACATCAAAATCAACAGAGGTTTCCTTTAAGACATTCCCGCAATAATTGACGAGTAACTTTGCCACACCAGATACATACTCAAAACCCAGTCCTGGAACCAGCTACCATCCCTTCACCACAAAATCACCCTCCATTTTTGGGGATTAAAAAAAATGCAAACCACAAAACATTCAGGTATAAATAAGCTACCTCACCAGTTGTTTACACTCTAAAGTTCATATCAACCATTCAAAATAATTGACAATACTTAATGTGCTTTCACAAACTATTTTAAGCCTTCCCTTTGGGTAGAAAGGCCCAGAAATCATTACTAAACGTTCGAAATATGAAATAATCCATATGCTCCCATTTTTTATAAGATTCTGGCTAGAAGCATACAAGTACTATAATGTGCCTCTCCATGGGTGTCCGGTAACCATGTATGTAACGGTATAATACAATTATAATATCGTAGTGGGTATAGTTTATGGGAAAGGTTTACTAAAAACCTCCATCATTCCAATTTTGTTTCGAGTTAGTGTAATTTTAACTGGTCCGAGAATAATAAATGCTCAATTAAACAAAAAATATCAGCATCACTTTCAAAATCATTACTCCCTCGGTTCTATATTACTTGAGCTATTCATTCAAGGAAAATTCACTTTTATTATCTAGGAAACATGTGTGGTTTTAAAGATAATACTAAGAGAAAATAACCAATATAACTTGTTTCCTCTCTTTCCCCATAAGATAATTTTTAGTTCTTCAGAACTTAGGCAAATTTAAAGAAACCCAATAATAAATTTTCTCCTCCCTTTCCCTATTGTTCCATGTTGTCCTTCCTTTTCATTTACCCTTAAGTCCCACCTGCCATTTAGGATCCTTAAACAGCATAAAAAGCCTTTTCAAGAATAGTTTAGGGACAACAGGAAAGAGGACAAATCAACAAATTGCACCCTATGTAGTACCTAAAGCAATTAAAATTCAGAATCATCAGAGCCATATTCACTTTTTGTTCACAAGAGAGTAGAATAGGTGTCAACTTTGACAACTGAATCAAACCACCCAACAAGAAACCAGAAATTTATGGCAGAGTTTCTACACAACACAGCCATAAATATAGATATAACATCCAAGAGTTGGACGCTAAACACCATCCCCCTAAGGCATCCAACCATCGTCATAAAACTACACCTCAAACCCCACTAAATTGGGACAGCAATGAAGTTTGCAGCATCAGTTGAAAATTTAAAGTTCGTTAACATTGTGAATTCATGCAAAAAGCATAAAGCAAAGTTTTTACGACAACTTCCCTCCCTAATACAACCCTCTTATGAGGCAATAAAGGGATGAAATTTTGATATTTGAAACGATTACCATAAATTCTTTCACTTGTGTAGAAAACATATGAAGAGAATGATGGATTGAGATAATTGCTATAGCCTTGTTTCATTCAAATATCTATATTGTAAAATCAACATCTGCATCATGAAACATAAGAGTTGCTAAATATCCAACAGAAACTAAAAATCTAGATATTCAAGAGCCCCCTTAATATCTACAAAGTAATCCTGCTAAAAGTAAATGGATGTATGGTCCAGCTTAAAGAACTTGCTTTGTAACAATACAGCTGTTTTACCCTCAGCGTTGCCCTTTCTAGAGAAGCTCACATTTCACTAAAGAAAAAAACCATATTACGCATTTTTAGCATGCTTCTCATCCCCATAATTGAATCATGACAGAATATATAAATTTAAATACATGTGTTGCAGCTAGAACAGGCTGACCTTTTCTGACAGAATACTTGTTATGAATCTGGTTTACTACAGCCAAGCTAAACTGTGCATATCTACTCCACCCATATGGCAAACTAGCAGAATCAGCAACATCCAGATACATGGAAAGATGATCCACGTTATTTCCCTTTGGAAAAATCAGTATCCGCCTAAATGACACAGAAGAAACAAAGAAAAGGGTTATTAAATAGAAAGAAATCAACATGAAACCTAGCATCTGGGGTTAACATTACCATCTGTAGCCACCAACGACGAAAACATCCGAGTACTTTTTCTTTACATCCGACTTGGAGAAGTTTTCAATTCTCCATGTAAATCTTGATGAAGAAGGATCCTCCACTTGTTGATTCTCACCAGCGTTAGCAGCTTCAGGTTGTGCCACAACTGCATATTGAAAACACAGAACAAACTTTTAAGCACACAACTCAAGCCGACACAGATGGAGAACGAAACAAAGACACATTTAGACCTCATTCCAAAATTGTATGCAACACATTCTATTTGAGCTGGGCCAATTCTCTGCAACATTTCCATATTTAGTAAATTGAAGTTACAATATTATCCTTCAAACTGTCATGTGAACATCCACTTTTCCCAATGTTCTCATTTGCGCATGCAATAGTCAAAGACAAACGTGGAAACAACACAGCGTTCTCCTTCTTAAATCTCCACACCAAAACCAAAGACTTTAACCAGTTTGGTATAGAGTGAGCATGCAATCATGAAATTATAGTCTTAAACTAGTAACATTTATCTTTAAGCAGTGTCCGATATGTGGACGCTAGGAGTAGAGCAGCATGCCATTCAACTGGTCCTTGGGATGTCTTGACAGTTAGATGCCTTACAAAGCGTAAGACAAACACGCAACTCAACAGAGAAATGGGGAAAGAAGGGGAAAATAATACAGTCAACAGCTAATACAAACCAAAAGCTTTCAAGGCATTAACAAGAATGCTGCACAGGTTATCAGACGCATTACCTTCCATAGGCTGGTGATTGTCGGTCAAATCAGAGTGAGGCACTAGCATCTCCTCATCCTCTTGTTGCTGAAAGTAGCAATATAAAGCAATAACTTCAGAAAAACCAATTAACAAAATCACAACAGAGCTAGATCCGCACTACAAGTAATTCCACCAAAACCCTAGACTCGAATCGCTCAATGATCCGCAACATCTACCTAGCAGCTAATCCCCTCCCAAAGCAACATCAACCCGAATGCCCTAGAAAGATATGCCCAATAACAACCAAACCAATTCGATCAATTACAACGGAAAGTCCAAGTCAGAACCAGCCTTCTCCATTTAACAGAATCAAAGATACGAAGGCCGTAGAGAAGAAGGATTTGAAGCGCTTACATCCATCGGAGCAGGAGTCATCACAGTCATGGCTGTTCTGAATTTGAAGCTCCAATGTTTCTCAAGTAGAACCGAAAGAAGGGTAGAAGAAAAGGAAAGATTGAAAGCGAACACAGATTTATTACAGTGGAGAAAGAGAGAGCGAGCGGAAAAAAGATCAGCGAAGATGGCCTAGAGGAAGAAAGGTCTCGGTCATTATGCGGGGCAAGGGTAGTTCCGGAATTCAGAGACCTCAAGCAACTCGCCCGAGTCGGCCTGAACTTATAGTCTGTGTTCGCAAACCAAGCTTTTGTCAATATCAGGTTTCATTTTTTGTTTATGAGAAATGATAAATATTTTCATCAATTATGTAAAGGTTTCAGAAACATCTTCTCTTGGTCGGAGAACAACCTTTCTTGTCGGTCAATTGAACGCTCGTCCCCCTCTTCTTCCGTGTGAAAATCTAAACCACAGACCCACCCCCATCGTCGAAACTTCCCAGGCGATGATCCATCTTTCTCTTTCCCGTTGAAATCTTTTCCCCTCCTTCAAATCAAGAAGAAGCTCCAACGATTCATCTCTCTCCCGTCGGGTCCTACAGCAGAGATGGACCCCTTCCAGAGGCCGGTTCTGTCACAACTCCGCCGATGCTCCGCCTGTTGTTTCGATCCCGACGTCCCTCTGTTATTGCTTCAACTCGCCTCGATCTCCAACTTCTCCCATTGACTCCTTCTCGCTTGTGCGCCGTGAAGATCGCCACAAAGCTCAGATCCGACACCAACAGATCTGCTTTTGGTCAGCCTAGAGAAGGCGAGAATGCACGGGTTAGACGGCGCGAGGGCAGACGGCGATGGTTTGGTATATGTGCGAGTTGGGGAGAGCGGGTTAGGACGGGGAAGGGTGGGTGTGTGAGGTGGGGAGTTCGTTCGGGCCGCCGGTAAAGGGTGGGCGGAGGCGGCACGGTCTAGGGAGGGCAACATCACCGGAGTCAGGTTGGAGGTAGGTTGGGTATACTGGAGATGGGGATGAACTTAAGCAATGTTCAAAGTTTTGGGACAGAAAGTAAACTTATTTTAGTTAAGGGGATAGTATGATATTTGACCATAATTGTCAAACAGCATAATTTGTGATGCATTTGGATGAAGTTAAGTGAAGTCACCAGTTCTTTATCAAAAGAACAAAAACAAAAAAGTTACTAGTTTAAAATTAAATAAGTACTCTTTGGTCTTAAATAAAATTAAATAAATACTCTTTCATCCCTACAAAATTCTATAGTTTCTTTTTTAGTGATTTTAGGTTCGCTTAAACGCACTTTAAGTATATAAGAAGACCAATTAATTACAACATTGTCACTCACTCCATCAGACCATGATTCTCCTTATCATCTGACTTCCATCCAACCACCGTGGCGGACTGTCGTCCGATCGGATCAGTTCTCTGCTTTCTTCAAAGAAATCCTTCAATTTTCCCCCATCTCTGCTACCTCGTCGGACTCCATCGTCTCGACCGCTCTATTCGCGAGTGACGGATCCATAATTTTTTGGAAGTGGGGCACAATTTATTTTATACTCATTATTAAGCTTTCTGGAAGAAAAAAATCTCGTAATCTCATAATTTTAATATAAAAAATATTTGTAATATCAAATAAAAACTATAAAAAGAAGTGTGTTTAGAGAGGAGGATGGTATACTAAATAATATTTAAATATATGAATTTTTATTTCAATTAAAAGTCATAATTTATTTAAAAATTGAAAGTGTAATAATTTTTTTAAGCAATTTGAACTTTAACTATTTTATAAAGCACTAACACACTCTTATTTGTTAGTAGAAAAATAATTTATCTTATTTAAGATTAGTTAGCCATATTATAAGTGTTTAGAACTATGTATAAAAAAAATGTTTAGAATTAATTTTTAACATTATAACAAAATTTTAAGACCTATATGATAAAATAATGAGTATTATGACTTAAATAGACAATGAAACATAGTACAATGACACCAAAAGGTTTTACCCATTTCTTTCACTTATGAGTCCATACCTGATTCGGTCTCTCTCTTTTTTGTGCTTAAATACAAACTAGCCCTTAATTTATGAATGTTTATAGAGAATGGTCCTTAAACTTTACTTATATCATAAAATACTACAATTACATCCATAATTCATCAAATTTTACTGGGGGCACGTTCCCCCACGTGCCCCCATGTGGGTCCACCCCTGCTACTCGCCGGTACTTCAGCCTTCCTCTTTCGTAAGCTCTCGTTCTCTCAAAATCACTTTCTCTGTCAGAGCATAGGACGGCGATGATTAGCCCGCCGCGAGATGCCAAATGACATTGAAAGTTCCCGGCGAGACAACGGCGGAGAAGAACCAAGAAAGAGGTGAGCTTCGACGGCGGACATGGAGTTGAATTTAGGAGAACTAAAAATTGATTAGAAAATAGAGACTTTAAAAACCAACATATTTTAGAAAAAAGTGATGCACTTTAAAAACAAATGACGCGCTTTAGAAAAAAATGATGCATTTTAGAAGAAAAAAAATGATGCATTGTAGAAAAAAATAATCCCAACTAGTGATGCACTATAGAAAAAAAAATGATACGTTTTAGAAAAACAATGATGCACTTTAGAAGAAAAAAAATGATGTATCTTAGAAAAAAAATGATCCACTTTAGAAAAACAATGATGCATTTTAGAAGAAAAATAAACGATCCGAGCAAATGATGCACTTTAGAAAAAAATTGATCCCAACAAGAAATTTCGACGCGTTTATACAGGATGACACACTTGTAATTAAAATAAAAAGTTAAGCACTTAGGATGCGCTATTTGAAAAAATGCATCCTAACCTCCCCGTTTCTTTTTACTATTTTGTCATACTCTCTCTCTATCTCTATAAAGATTGCAACTTTTCTTTTGTTGTTTTCACAGTATTTAATCTATAATTTATTTTTATGGATTCATAGACATGTAAAGTTAAATGATCCATATGTTTCTCATAATTTGTAATCTAAACTTTCTAAATATATATTTTTTTAATTTTTTTCACTATTTATCTTAGTAAATTTTGAGTCAAACATTGCAACTTCAAACATCAAAATCAAACATAATAATCTCAGTTTGTTTAATTTTTTTTTTAGACTGCAAGTTGTGAATTTTATTAAAAAATGGAGAATAGAGACAAAACCAGGTGCTTTTAAGACAAAAGCAAACCTCGGGACGGTGAAAAAATAAAATAAAATAAGCTAATACCACCTTGAAGGGAAAAAGTAGCTCTGATACTCTTACATCAGACAAAACACCCTAATAGATTTAACAGCCACAACTCCCATGAAGAGATGCAAGGCATACCTCTGCTACGAAACCAGTGGAATGTTTGAAGTTGCACCTCTGTGATAACTGCCATCGAACTCCAAGAAATCTTCTGCATCACATGATGATTTCTAGCTTTCCAAATTACCCAAGTTGTGGTAATGCCAATAGTTTGCCATGCCGCTTTCGCCTTTGCTGGGTACCCACGAAAGAATTCCTCATCAGTAACATCTTCAATTGACATAAAAAATCCCGAATGAATGTCAACCCATAGATGTATTTTATCCCAAATAGATGTTGCAAAACTGCAACGAAATAATATTGCATGGTCCACCGCCTCAGTTCGTTTAATTGCCACCTATGTGGCATACCACATACTAGATAAAACCTCACCCAGTATTAAACGTAATCCACTCTCCATTAATATAATTGATAAAATTACCCTTCATCTTAAAGCAAGTTGAAACATCGATCTTTCTCCTAACTTCTCTGTTGGTTTCTGGATTTGATCGACGATTTTAAACCTGTAAATCAGCGTTCCAGACTACCCACCCGACCTTCCCTTCTCACGGATCAGGAGTAACAGAATCCCTTTTTCCAATGGATGTGATCTAGATCTCAAGTGTCATCATCATTTTCTTCTCCTATTCTATTTCATCTTTTTCTCCTAATAACAGTAGCCGAAAATTGCAGGAATCACCAACATTATTTATCATCTGCTTCATATACGAAAAGTTTGAAGAAATAAAAAATGCTTAATTTATTTATTTGAGTAAATTATATTATTTTTGTACCAATTAAAGTTGGCTACTAAAAGAGCTTGTACTATTTATTTATTTATTTATTCATTTTTTTTACTGCATTTGTTTACTCATTTACAAGAGTTTATATTATTTATTTATTTATTTTACATATTTGAACTGATGACGAAACTGTCTACTAAAACATCATAAAATGTTTACTAAATTATCCAAAACTGTTAACTACGTTATCAGAATATGTCTACTAAATTATCAAAAACTGTCTACGCTAACATGAAAAATATCTATAGAGATTTTCAGAAATAAAAAGATTTATGCCACAACTCGCTAATTGTTTTTGTAGCAGTTAAAGTTGGCTACTAAAAGAGCCTGCACTATTTATTTATTCATTCATTTTTTGGACTGCATTTGTTTATTCATTTACAAGAGTTTATGTTATTTATTTATTTATTTTACATATTTAAACTGATGACGAAACTGTCTACTAAATTATCCAAAATTGTCAACTAAGTTATCAGAATCTGTCTACTAAATTATCAAAAACTGTCTATACTAATATGAAAAATATCTATAGAGATTTTCAGAAATAAAGAGATTTATGCCACAAGTCGCTAATTTTTTTTTTTGTAGCAGTTAAAATTGGCTACTAAAAGATCCTGCTCATTTATTTAATTATTTGGACTGCATTTGTTTATTCATTTAGAAGAATTTATACTATTTATTTATTTGTTTCACATATTTCAACTGATGACGAAACTATCTATTAAAATACCAGAAACTATCTACTACATTATCAACAATTGTCTACTAAATTATTAGAATCTGTCTACTAAATTATCAAAAACTGTGTACACTAAAATGAAAAGTGTCTATAGAGATTTCAATAAACAAAGAGATCTATACCACAACTCACCAATTGTTTTTGTGTAATGTGTAAAAATGTTTGCAACATAATATAAAAGACATTGTTTATGTATTCGTATACTTAATTATGTGTTTGTTTTGATGTGTAAAAATGGTTGTTATAAAAGGCTATATTGGCCTCGTTTGGCAATAGCTGTTTCAAGTAGCTGTAGCGTTTTAGACAATTTTTTAATGATCAAGATCAAACAGCTACAACTAATCGTGAAAAGCTATCCGTAGATAGCTTTTTAAAACGCAAAAGCTAGTTTTAAAAAGTTGTTGCCAAACACACCCATTGTCTACTATATTATTAAAAACTGTCTACAATACTGTGTAAAAATTATAAAGATATTGTCAAAAATTAATTTGAAATAAATAGTAAAAAATTCTTTTGTAATGCCCGAAAGTGGTATCAACATAATATAAAATGTTTTGTTTGTTATTTGTAATCAACTATATATTGTGTCTATTCTAATATGTAAAACTCACTACTACAAGACCCAATACTGTATTTATTTATTTTTCACATTCAGCTAATAACGAAACTGTCTACTAACTTATTATAAACTGTCTACACAAAAGTTTAAGGTGTATAAAGAGATATATAGTCAGAAATTAATTAATTTCTTAGATATATCATAAAAATTTCTTTTGCAATATGTAGTAGGATGCATAGTTGCAACATAAAGTATTTTTTTTTTATTGTTTATTTGTAGATACTACAAAACTCTATTGGTGTCTATTAGAAACCGTTCAAATTGTCTACATGGATATTGAAACTGTCCAAATAAAAATTAGATAATGTATAAATAAAAATGAAAAAAATGCATGAGTAAAATAAGTTTGTACGGAAAGAGACATCTATTTGGTTGAAAGTTGTTAGTGAATAAAAAATGTGTGTATGAGCCATTTCGACAATAGTTGGGCAATGAAACATGACAACAAATGAAACAGATTTTCAATCCTAAAACATCAATTGCTTGCTAAGAAACCCAAAGCGAGTGAGAGTACGGGGGACTCACGTCATAGCCTAACTTACATGCTTACAATACAAGAAAAAGTGATATTTGGACCAACCATTAATATCAATTAGGACCGGTTTTGACCGGTCATAAAGTAGATGGACTAGGCACTGTCCGGTCTAGAAAAACCGATCCAACCAATAACGGTCTAAGAATTGTGAACCGGTCACACGACTCGGTCCAGATCTCGGACCATTCGATTTTGGGTCAATTAACCGGTCCAACAAAGTTTAACGATTGATTTGGACCACTTGACCGATCCTAATTTGGTTTATGGACCACTTAACCGGTCCATATAATTCATTTACAAAAAAAAAATTAAATAATTTTTTAATCAATAAATATAATAAAATATCTAAAAAAGAAGAGTCTAAAATATCTAAATTAACAACTCGGCATAGATCTTACACCATTATTGACTAACTTTTAACATATATCATAGAACAAGAATATGAATTAACAAAAAGAAGAGTCTAAAATATCTAAATTAACAACTCGGTAAATGATTGTTTTGCAGGCTTTTCAAGCCAACATTCTACAATATCAGTCTGTAATGATATGAATTAATTCTCTTAAATGTCAACCATTTTTTATTGAGAATGTAGAACAATAATAACACTCAAAGAATATGCTTCATTCTTTTCCCTTAGTGTAGTGTCATAAAGCAAGAAACTAACCATCCATAAATCATTCCCCACCTAAAAATATGTAAGCTTGTTTGATTATAAGATCCAAATCAGTCAAAACTTGAACAACCTGTA
The DNA here is from genome assembly GCA_038382905.1 of Daphne laureola. Classification (NCBI taxonomy): domain Eukaryota; kingdom Viridiplantae; phylum Streptophyta; class Magnoliopsida; order Malvales; family Thymelaeaceae; genus Daphne; species Daphne laureola. Next base: position 3,282 of record JBBYHH010003003.1, on the reverse strand, counting down.
ATATAAACATGAATGAAACAATAAGTGAAAATCTATACGTAATTACATGTAAAAAAAGCTGGTCACTAAAGCACAACAAATCTTACCTCTTAGGAGTAAGTAGAAACAAACCAACTGAAAGGATTTAAACTCACCTATATAAGGCTTGAATCATCCTTGAAATTAGAGAGATGAATTATGGTGATAAACAAAAAATACTAGAAGTCAAAGTGTTGTTTAGACACAAATACAACTATATTTGGCACAGAATACCAAAGTGTTGTTTAGACACATATCGACATTGGACCTAGTGGAGTAATGAAAATGCAGCATAAAACTATGGCATTTAAAAAACAACTAAATCCAGAACCTATATCCCATATATGAATAATGAATTGCAATTCATCATGATAAATCTCATGTTTCAACCAATAGTAACTAGAGAATAAACCAACATGATACATACATCAAACCAATGGGTTATGTTGTTTGTTTAGAAATTAACTTCAGTCATTACTTGATAAACCATCTTCAACCAGAGAGACATATCATCCAATTTAACTACTTTCTTTGATGATTTGAGTTGTGTTCTTAATCACAACATCAACCCACAATAATGTAGTATATGAAAGCAATTGAAAAATACCAACATATCCATAAATACTCTACTTAAATTTAAGTTGTGTTTTTGGCAACGAAAATGATGATTACGAGAAAGCCATCTTCTATGACCCATTACTTTTAAAAGCAAACATATGCATTGGTACCCAAAATAGTACTTGCATCCTGTTATAATAACTCGTCAGGAACCATTAATTTTAAAAGTTCAGGCTTATAATAGAAATTTGGATCCTGTTAATGAAACCTATAGACCATAAAATATCTCCAAGAGCGATATCCACATCTGCTCATATAATATAGAGACTAGAGTCTTGATTTTGATTAAACCAACAATAAGCATAAACCAGACATCAACCATACGATCTTATGAGGGCTACCAAAATATTTATACTTTTCCAAATTACATGCCCACTAAAGAAAAGCTCAACAAGGAACACAAAATAAAATGAATTGTCTAGGACATCAAAAGACCTCCATGAGTGAGACACATTTACTAGCAACAAACTGACCTTCATGAGAGAGTTATTTATTGATCTATGAAAGAAAAAATTATTCTTCAGTTACAGAAGTACAAAGGTCGTAAGATCTATGAAAGACCATATCAATCAAGTGCACACAAAAAGAGAAACATCACCTGCTTGAAATCAGACTTCCCTTAAAACTAGAGTAGAGATTCATAAGGTAACTCATACCTGCTAAATTTGACTGCAACCCCCACAATGTTGAAGCATTGATTTTGCTGTAGATGAGCTGCTTTGCCAATAGATGCAGAGTCCACAATATTGAAGCAAATACTCTGGCTGAGAACCAATCTAGCACTGAAAGAATATACGAAGGTTCTTTTTTATTATTCATGAGACATGCTCCCTGTTAATTAAAAAATCAATACAAGATTCACGATTAGTTAGTCCTATTTTGCACTAATTCACTATTAATTAGTAATACATTGAACTAAAATGTTCATAGAAGATTTAAATCTTTTTTAAATGAATAGACTAAAAATACATGAAAGGTAACATATTTGAACACGCAGGAGATCACAAATTAACTGGACAAGAAACTATTGGTTCGGTGGCCAAACAGTTATATCTTAATCAAAACTGCTAGAGACACATGCTTATCTCTGGGTTTTATATAACTAGAAACCAAAGGCTAAAATATTGTAAGGAAGCAACTTTAACATGATCAGAGCACATAACTAACTTGTAAGCAGCAAACAAATTGAAGCACCAAGTTCCATACTACTCACACTAGTTATCTAAAATAATATACTACCTCATAAATTCTCTTAAATTTCATATAAGCAAGATGATCCTTGTCAGAGTGAGTGTCATGTAGTTACAAGCAAGTGAGCTTGAACTTATGTGTTTTAGTATCCCCGACAAATAAAGTTACAATTTGTTAATAGAATATGAACAAACAACTTGTATAATCAAAGAGTTAGAAGGAACAAATTGAAAGTAAATCATGTTAGTGATTATTGTCAATTGTGTACATATTTTAAGAAATGCTATTTTGAAGTGTTCCAAGAGAGAACTATACCTTCACTAATTTCAGTCTCTGTTTAAGGGGAAGCATCCTACAATACACAAGTATTTTGTGAAGTTGATAGGAGAATATTATAGTATAGTTTATCTTCCAAAGATCAACTCAATATTGATATTTCCAGATTAATACAGTTAATGACTAAAAGAGGTTAGGCATTAACATTTTGATTGAGCAGGTGTACATGAAATCTTATTTTTCTTTTATTGTATTTGTTGACATGATATTTGACAAATAACTATCAATCACCATAACAGTCCACCAAGAAGATAGATAGGATAAAAAAGAACAGGACGCACTCGTAAAATGTACCATATAGTAAAAGAATAGAAATGAGGTACTGCGGCTGATAGCGCTGGAGATCAACCTACAAGGTAAAAAGAATTACAATGAGACAATCAAATAATTTTTACCATCAATCTTAAAGTAAAAATGTTATACCATATCATCTTGCTCATGATAACTGATAAAAATGTTATACCATGGCGGTTGCATTGGTGAGGGCATCGCCAAAGATCAGTTGTCATCTGCGATCGATACCATGTATACTTGCAGATGACCTTGCGACTGGAAGCTCGTCTGAACAACGTCTACAACGAGTCAAGTTTGTTATCGGAGTAGATCTCGTCAAATGGATCTGGAGATCTGGACAAGCGCGGCTACTTCAGTTTTGGAGGTGTTACAGTCATCCCCGATGAATAGTGATTTTTCGGGAAAAATTGCCCGATGATCAAAATCTGCAATTACCGGGACTCGGTTTTGAACGTGCAGGAACATATTTTCTAATGATTCTCATACTCCAAGAATTAATTTGAGATCAATTCCATGAGATTTCACACTTTTAAGATGAAATGTGAGTCCCGGGCCATTTTGGTAATTTTCGGTTTCGGAAAGCAAAATGTTTAACTTTGGAAAATGTTGAAAAAATTATATGTTGTACATCACAAGTGGGCCACCGGTTTTTGAGAGCCCAATTGGGTCAAAAGTTAGCTTATGTCGATGGGTTTAAGTGTAAGAAGGAATTTTGGAAGAAATTGAATTAAAGAAAAACAAAGAAGAGAATTAATTATGGAAGAAATTTTTGGATTAACACTTGTCACTACATCAAGAGTGAGAATCAAGATAAAAATCCAATCA
>JBBYHH010002893.1:0-17205 GCA_038382905.1 Daphne laureola | reverse complement strand
ATCCAAGCATCAAGAAGAGTAGAAGGAGATCTTAGCATGATACTAGGGAGAAGAAGTGTACCTTTCTTCTGGAATTATAGCAAAAGGATATTTATCCTTGCTCCAAAATGTAAGCTCCACTTGAACTCTTGATGAACACCAAAAACACCTTGAATGTCTTCAAGGTTGTGGCCGGTTCTTGTTGATGATGAGAGGGCCGATTTTGTGTGATGACAAGGGGATGGATATGTTAAATAAACACACTTGAATCCACCCAAAATGCTTCTAGAACACTTGCAGAATTCAGCCTTGAAAGTTAGAGGAAGAAGATGAAGAAGTGTTTTGGAATAACTTCGAAAGTATCCAGAGGTGTGTGTCTTTGGCTGGCCTCTCATCTCTATTTATAGAAAGTACTTACTTAGCCACTAAGTTACTTCTCTTAGAAGTAACTTATCCGTAGCTTCTTCTAGAAGTAACTTAGACACTAAGTAACTTCTCCTAGAAGTAACTTAGCCACTGCATTACTTAACCATTAAGTAACGTTACTTAGCTATTACATTACTTAACTATTAAGTAACGTATCTTAGCCACTACATTACTTAACCATTAAGTAACGTTACTTACTTAGTCACTAAGTAACTATGTTACTTAACCATTAAGTAACGTCACTTACTTAACCATTAAGTAACGTCACTTACTTAGCCACTAAGTAACTTCTCCGAGAAGTAACTTAGCCACTAAGTAATGTAAGCACTATGTTACTTAACCATTAAGTAATTTCCACATCACACATTTGAGCTCCTATGAGATCCTTTCAGTTCACCTTGAACTGAAAACCACTTCATCAAGACTAGCTCACTTGAGTTGAAGTTAGCTACTTCTAACTAATCTCAAAAGGTCTTGGTGCGCTAAGAATTCCAACATATTGTTCCCATCATTTTACTTCACATGAGTCCCAACATATTCTAAATATGTTTTACTTCCATCTAGTATTAAATACTCGAGATGTGGAAGTAAAGTTCTATAACAAAATCTTTGAAGTCCAGCTTCTGTTCAACATCTCGATCACATTGAGTGGTTTTCCAACAACACTGATCTCAAAATTTCATGCTTCTCTTTTAGGTTGTTTCCAAAACAAAAGAGACTTGACTGACTCGTGGATCAATGATTGGAGTTACAGTGTGGTACCCCACTTTGATTGGGACAAAATACTCACTCAACTCCCACTCGATCGGTCATTTGACTACCAACTTAGCTGGTGTGACTATCAAGACTCCATTTATCATCAAGAACTCACCTTCAAATAAGATTAAAGTGAATACCTCACTTTGGCGATGATACTTCATAATCATCCAATGCTTGACGTGTCTCATGATAGATGACAAGTGTCAAAGATGAAGTTTGAGCATCATATTAAACATGTAGAAAAGGCCCTTAGAGATAATTTTAAGGGGTAAATTATTTTCTCTAAAACTTTTATCACTATAAAAGTTTATCACAATGATATAATTTCTACGACATGTAAACTTACAGTATCTAGGGTGGTAACATGTTTATTTAATCTCCTTTTAGTAAGACATTTCTATTAAAAGCGTTCCAACTATTTTTATTAGATAATAGCCTTCAACTATTACCCGGAACACCTATCGCGCATTGGAGGTGTTTTAGTAGGCCAAGATGCTCAATTCCTCATTCAATTCAAAACCCTCTTTGACTTGTACTTGAATAACGGTCACCAAAAGTAGGCATTATTCCAATTGCACCGCTTGCAACTCTTGGATCATTGAGTGAAGCCTAAAATGCGGGACCCCACTTTGGGGAGAACAAAATAGTCATTCTAGCTCCCACTCAATCAGTCTCCATTTGACGTCAACCTAATTGTCATGACAATGGTCAAACCAGAGCCATTACCATGCACTCGTCTTCAATAAGATTGTAGTATGGTACCCCGTTTTGGAGAGAACAAAAATACTATACAACTATAGAACATTTGAAGAGCCACATAATGGAAGACCATTAATTTAATATTGATTTGAGGGATTTTTTAATTAATATTAATTCTCACCAATTTTATTTTCTTCGATTGATTAAACATGCAACACCTGTAATTCATCTAATCAACCTAACATGCATACTACCGCATATATAGTAAAATAAATCATACCATGGTTATAGCCGAAAACTAAGATTATGAGCGAGAGGTAATTATAAGACCTAGAAAAGAAAATGACATAAACTAAGCCTCTTTTCCTTTCGAGCGGCGATCTGGTTCAAGTGCATCTTTCCTCCATCTTCATGTACCTTCCTTGTACAAGCCTCTAGAATTACAATTTATTACATAATAAAGAAACCTCTTTTACATAGAAGGGAGTGGATGAGAAGAGAATTTATAATCGGAAGTTGAGAGAAAGGCGCGGCGTGCATGCTGTATTTAAAAATTACATTTTTTGAACCAGGCCTATAACCATGCACCGTGCATCAAACAATAAATAATCATGCTAAAACACAATTTAACAAGACTAAATTTCATTTAATGTAGTTTAAATAATTTAGGGCCTTTTCTAGTTCAACTGGAAATGTCTGAGGACTATCACAACAATTCTTTGGGCCATTCTGACAACTTTGAAAATCTTGAAATGATCAACTAAGTTAATTAAATTAAAGTTTTAAAATGTTCTAAACCAATTGTAAAACATAAGGTCCTCAATAAAATGTTTAGGGTAATTTTGAGAAAAAACAGAATTTCATAAACACTTCTGTAATTTTAAAATAATTTAAAACTAATTTTAGCAAAAATAGAACCCCAGGGGCCAATCTACAAAAAAATGAAAACTCTGGTACCATGGCAATGTATTTTCTCAGGTCTGGACACTAAGATGGCTCATCCGGCCGAGCCGAGCCGAGCCAGACAAGTCAGCTCAACTAGGCTCATCTAGTATCAGGCAGGCTCGGCCCCAGCGAACCATGCCGTATTATAGGGTGGGTTTCTAGCCCAGCTTTTAGCCTGTTACGGGCCCAATTTGACCTAGCAGCTAGGGTCGGCTTTGAAACCCCAACCCTAGCGTTGGCTGCAGCAATTAATATGCCCTCACCTTCAAGATGCCGTCGCACCGGGGTTGGCTGAAGGCACCGCCACCAGTGTTGTTCGGTCCGCCTAGTGGTGTGGTCCCTGCCGTACCAACGCCACCATCATGCGACCATCAGAGCGCAGCGAGGAGGCCACAAACCGCAAGGAGGAGCCAAATCTTCTCCTTGCAATTCCGGTCATTTCATCGCGACTCCGTCGCCTCCAGCCGGTCTATTGCAGTCAAGTGGCTTCCTTTGCGAAGCCCTGACCGCATACGACCATCAACGCAATGCTGGATCGAGGATTTCCACCAAGAAAAGAGAGGAAAAATGATTTAGTGCGGAACTTCATCCTTTTCTTCACCAACAGAACCTCTAGAGCCAGCAACAGTACCGCCCAGCGTTGGTCCTAGACCACGTCATGCAACCACCCCTCTTTCCACCATTTGTTGTTGTCGCCGCCATGTTCTGGGCACCAAAACCAATATCGGCAACTATCTCTCTCTCGTTCATCCACAGTGCTCTTTGTTTTAAGAAGATGAACATAGTAAAATTTAAATTCCAGAAGAATTTGTTTAAAATATTGCCAATAAATTAATTAAAAATTTTAATAAAATTTCCAAATTCAATTTAATTTCCACCTAAATTAATTTCATGCTTTCAAATTTCAATCAATCATGAAAAATAAAAGAAATCAATACCAGCCTAGAGTTCTTTAAGAGGCTCTCATAGCACTTTTCAGTTTCCGAGTCTCAAACAACACAGTGGAATTAACTGAAACCTACTAGCATCTCATGTAGAACAGAGTAGGATGATTGTTTAAAATTTATACCTTAGGAAAATTGTCCGTCTGATGTTTTAAAGGCGAGAATCCACGCACCCTTTACTAGTATTCACCCACGAGTAGCTGTCTCCACCAACACAACTTTCTCCCAAAAAACTTAATACAAGAGGATCTTCTCTCCGACAATGTGCTAATAGTGGAACAATTCTCTTAAGAGAAAGGAGAATGATGCAAGTGAGGAGAGAGAAAGAGAAAAATAGAGCTTTACAACTTCCAATCTAAGAGAAACTACCAATGAGCTCAAGCCTCTGAGCTGGAGTGTTATGCGCCTCTAATTGTGGCATTTATGTATCAGCTTTATTTCTATTGACACTTAAGTGCACAACTTTCCAAAAGAGTCACTTTTTCCCCAACTCTCTTTATCTCCACTATTCACTCCTGAACTGTCTCGTTAATGCGTGTGACCCTAAAGGTTCTCGTTAAGTTAACAGTAAATATTAATATCTTTCACAATTACAGGCACTGAATGGTATCTAGCAACACATTGCTGCTACCTAATTAATATATAAGTCATACATCATGAAAGAACCACCTTTCAAGGTAACGATCGCTTTAGTTGTACTAGATTTGTCCCTTTGACAGACTTCTCAGGTTGAATGCAAGGTGTGGGATCAATCACACTCGTTACCATTCAACTGTGACCGTGAGAGTATCTCATGTAGCATAGGAGTGTCGAATTATATATTGATAGATGACAATGCAACTTCATGGTATTGCTAACTACCCAAAAATCTATTCCACTTTTGTCACAAGTGGCCCTTACTAGAATCTAAGAAGCCACTCACATGAGCAGATTTTCACTATCTCAAGTCAAAGGACTACGTGTACAGTGATCTTTGACATGCACTTGTGATTATCATGCTACGATCCACTTGTTGATCTCAGTGGGTCCATCCATTACATGAACATCTCCATCATGTAATTCATAAGTCACAATCCATCCCATGGATTCTTCTCATATGCTAGTCTCACGTGCACTACAGCAATCCAATTTCATTGTAAGACTCGACTAGGGATCCTTTAGGAATATGATTTATCCTAAGGGATAAACATTACGATTTTTATCCATGTCAGCGGATGAATCAATGAATTCTAGGGTTGAGGTTTTAATGTTTATTATTCCAGCGAATGAATCAATCAAACATAAACTCTGAATAATGCTTAAATCTGATTGGCTTAGGGGCACAAGTCCTACAACGAGAACTCATATGTTGACGTACTTCTTCAACGCGGTGAGGCCGAGAAAAAAATGGGGGAGTGGAATAAGTCCATTGAAGGCGAGAGTGGAGTATCCAATCTTGTGGATGACCCCTTAAGTAGTATGTAACATTTTCCAATGAATGAAATTTTTCTTAATCCCATCATTGCTTTCGTAGTTGCAGATAGGGAATAATCTTATATTAAAAACAAAATGTAGGGGTCATCGTGAGCTAACTCAGGCGATGCCTAGGGGTATCACATTTGAGGCGGTGCATGTGCGCAAGCTTTAGTAGGCTGGGTTTTGAGACCTTAATAGGTTTGGCATCTAGACTTTTATTAAGTTAGGACATGGAACCGTTATGACCAGTCGGGTGCAGAAGGTTGAGGCCTAATAAATTAGGAGTAGGTACTCTTAGTGAGGTTTTTATTGAAGGCAAAAAAAAGGAGGGGCCTGTCCACGAGGCCCTTTGGAAATTTGCCCACTTGAAGGGGTGTGTGCGAGGGTGTAAAGTTATATAAGATGAAAGCATATCTGAGATGAAGCACGTTTCATTGATGACATTATAGAGGCGGAATTTCACAAAATAGGGGAGCATATCATCTGCGTGATAATGCCTAGGAAGCACTTTCCCCGTGTGCTTTTTAAGTAAGAATACACTTGGCTGGACCATGTGGTCAATGATATATGCACCTATGTAGTTAGGGCGTAGGACGCCTTAACCTGGGTTGTGTCCCACAAGCTTAGGCGGAGGAGGGTGAGGCCTCCTTGGTTGAGTTGCTTTGGTCTGACCCTAGCATCGTGAGCCATGTTGGTGCGTTACGTAAGGGACGTCATACGGAGGTGGACCCTTCATGAACTTCTTCCAGGAGGTCACATCGCATTCGAAGTCCAGTATCATTGGCGGCATGGGTGAAGTGTAGAGTTACGATTGTGGGGTGTAAGCTTTAATAGGGAGGAGAGCTTCAGTCCGATGTACTAGGGTAAAGGGAGTCTTGGAAGTGGGTGTGTGAGGTGTGGTTCTGTAGTCCCACGGGACACTCTGGAGTTCATCGACCCACTTGCCATTTGCCCCATCCAAACACTTCTTGAGGCCCTCTTTGAGGGTGCAGTTGGTGACTTCGACTTGACCGTTGGACTGAGGGTGAGCGGCAGGAGCATAGTTCATTCTTATGTGATGTTTTGAAGCCCACTCTTTGACCTTAATGTTGGCGAACTGGTTTCCATTATCGGTCATGAAAGCACGGAGGCACCCATACGAGCAGATGATGTTCTTCCATAGGAAGGCGATGATTCGCTCTGAGGTGATGGTAGGGAGTGGCTCTGCCTCAACCCACTTGATGAAGTAATCGATGGCGACGATGCAGTATTTGAATTGACCTAGAGCGAGGGTTATTGGGCCAATGAGGTCTAGGCTCCATAATGCGAAGGGGATTGGGTATGTCAAGGTAGGCGATTCTGTTGATGGTAGCAGTTGGATGCGAGAATTTATCTGGCACTCATTGCATTTACGGATGAGGTCCGTGACATCCCTCTTCATGGTTGGCTAGTAGTATCCCTGTCTGAGGATCTTGTGGTCTAGGGAGTCTTCCCCTATATGGGCTCCGTAGATTCCTTGATAAACGTACTCAAGGGAATTTTCACTTTGTGTTGGCCCTAGGCATCGGAAGAGAGGTGCGGAGAAGTCGTGAGGCCATAGTTCCCCATCGAAGAGAAGGAATCCAGTTGCATGGATGCGGATTCGTTTCTGCTCCTGAGATTTGTTGATGGGAGTACATTGATGTATTCCATTATGGGAGCTCACCAATCGGGGGGTACCGTTAGCTCGGGATGAAGGCTAAAGATCTGGGTGTAGTCCTGCTAGATCGACGGAGAGGCCAACGTCTTGTAGGTGGCCTTCTGCTTGCACATGGAGAGGTCATCAGCTCGAGCATTCTCCGTGTGTCGGATATGGACGACCAATAATTCTTTGAATTCATTCTCCAGGGTCTTGGTTAAGGCCAAATACTTGACGAGAGTGGGGTCTCGACATTCAGAGGATCCTAGGACCTGGCTCACTACCAACTGAGAGTCGTTGTAGATTGTAAGGCATCGGATGCCAACCATTCACGCCATCTTGAGTCCGGTGATGAGGGCTTTGTATTTGGCCACGTTGTTTATTATCAGGAACTGGAAGGTGACCTTGAGCTCGAATTCCATTCCCAGTGTCCCTCATAAGTAGACCCCTCCACCAGGGCGGTCTTACTTAGAGGCGCCATCTATGTACATTTTCCACTCTGGTGGCTTTGGTTCCGCGACTAGTGGTCCGATGGTGAGGCCGTCTTGGTCCGAGATTGTCAGTTCAAGAATGAAGTCTGCGAGGACCTGGGCCTTAATCGTTCGGTGGGCCTCAAAGTGGACGTCGAACTCACTCATCTCGATGCACCATTTGGCGAGTCGGCCTGAGTGCTCCAGCTTCTGTAGTATGTCCTTGTTAGGTAGGTCTGTTCTGACTATCATAGTATGGGCCTGGAAGTACGACTTTAACTTCCTAGCTTCTAGGACAAGTGCGAGGATGGCCTTTTTCAAGGGGGTATCGTGATTCTGTTCCTTGTAGGCATCCATGAAGGAGAGTATGCAGTATCACACATTGGAGTCTACTAGTTGATCGATCAGAGGTAGTGGATAGGGGTCCTTTGGACAGGCTCGGTTGACCCCCTTGTAGTCAACACAGAGTCATCAATCCCTATTATCCTTGTCCGCGAGTACTACATTAGCGACCCATTCAACGTAGTGAATCTCCTTTATTATTCTAGTGTCCAGCAAAATTTGGACTTCCTTCCTTACAAAGTCCCTACAATTGGGGGCCATGTCCCTAATTGTCTACCTACCTGGCCTGAAGTCAGGGAGTATATTAAGCTTATGAGAGATAATGGAGGGTTCTACCCTTAGGAGGTCCTTTGATCCCAAGGTGAAGATGTCCATGTTGGCAAAAAGGAGGTGGGTGCGGGCATCCTTTTCATTCTGGGGGAGGTCATTCCCAATGCGGAACTTCTTCCCTGACAAGACCTCGACTTCCCCAAAGGCACCTGTAAGGTTAGGGAGATCGTCGTTGTCTGGCCGGGGCGTCTGGCTGGGTTAGGTGATGAACTTGCGCTTTGGTTCCATAGTGAGAAGGAGCTTGGGCGATCTCGTGAGTGTGGCATTGGACTCATTTTGGTTGACATAGATGAAGGTATCACCAAGGTTAGTGGCGAAGGTAATAGTCAGGACTCGCACATTGCAGCGGATGTGGAACTCGGCTTGAGTACGCCTTATATGATAGCGTTGTAGAGAGTTGGTATGTCCAGAACGACGAAGTCGACGAAGCTGGAGCGGCATGCGACAGTTTTGTCAGTGGTGGGTCCCATCATGAGGAAGGGGAGTGTGATCATCCCGAGTGTTGGGATTTCCTCTCTACCAATTCCATATGTGGCTCCCTTGGCCGGCTAGATGCGGGAGAGGGGCATGAAGGCTTGCACCACTGTGTTCTTGAAGACAACATTAGTGTTTGTTCCTGTGTCAATATATATCATTTCCACGTCCCAACCGGCTATGCGAGCGGTGATAACCAAAGGATTCGAGTGAGGAACGATGATGGAGGTGCCGTTTGGGCGATGAAGTAGCCTGCTGCTAGCATGGTTGCTCTGATAGATCTGTCGCATCTACCGTCGTTGGGCCGCCGCCCCCTCGCACTGGGTGATCGTATGGATATGTTTCACCGGGGATGAAGGTGCATGGTGCTCTCTGCACGGGGCCTTGGGAAGACGGAGAGGCTTCTTGTCCTTATGGTCGTGGCGGTCTGTGTCGCGCTTATGACCTCGAGATGGTGCCCTCGAAGGGAGGTTTCACGGGCCATTAACTCGACAACTTACCTATGGAGGTCATGTCTGCGTGGAGGCATTTCAGCTCTATGTAATCTTCTGTTTCGTGGCCCTTATCACGGTGATAATTACAGTATTTCTTGGATCCCTTGGTGGCGCTCCTGGGTATGGCACGAGGCCAGCGGAGGACTTCACGGCATTTCTCCAAGGTGTATAGGATATTGGTGCGCAAATCCCTGAGCGGGGGAATGATGGGATGTGAGTGTCCTCCTCCACCATTAGAGCTGGGGTGAGGACACTTGGAAGAGGATCCTTTGCTATCTTGGCCGCGAGTTCTTTCAGACTTGGAATCGTCGGCATTGGTATGCTGGAGGGGGCGAGTGATTTCCTCCGCATGCCTAAACCTGGTAGCCCGCTCTAGGAATTGCTCCATATTTTTTGGGGGATAAGTGTTCACATCAATGAAGAAGCGGGACTCCCATTGGAGGCTCTACATGGCGGCTAGGAGCTTGGTCTCTTCACTAAGATTTGGAACTTGAACTGCTTCGGCCTGGAAGCATTGGATGTAGTCGCGGAGTACCTCATTCTTCCGCTACCGTACCTTCAACATGTGGCCCACCGTCTTCACGGATTGCTCTCACCGGTGGAGTGGATCGAAACCTCATCTTCGGGATTGCGACACTAGGTGTGATCTTCTACTTCGCTTAGATCATTGGCGCTTCATCGAGTGGTGCGTGTCTTCGCCATTTGGAGAGATGGGTTGTGTGGGAGGAAGAAGTTTCCCACAGACGGCGTCAATCTGATAATCTTAATCCGAAAGGGGCTAGGATGTCAGGTACTTCGGTGGGGTGAACCTGATGCACCTGCAGCTACAAAAAAGAAGAAATGGGTCAGGCCTCGTGTGTGCGGGGACCCACTCTGACGCTCAAGTCAGTTAAGACAGTGGAGGTGGAGAAGAGTTGGAGATAGCTAGGTGCCCAAAGAGTAAGAAAGAATGGTGTACCTTGAGGGGGGTTTGAGCCTTCCTTATATAGAGGGGAGATGGCGGTTAGCCCAAGTCATGTCCATGACCAGACGGAGTGGTCACGGTGTTAAGGCACGTTCTCCTAGATCATGGATGGAGTGGAGATCATGGAAGACGTGGGACTTAGGGCAACTATCGGCGAGGCCAAAGGATCGCCTAAGTCCTTGACGAGATCCGTGTTATGGGGTTGCAGCTGAGAGCCTCTCATTAGGCCTCGTAGGTGACCCCCTCGCTGTTCTTAATGCCTTGGGGGAATCCTGCAGATAGCCCTTCTTAGTGGGCCAGGGCGTTAGGCCCATGATGTTGGTCTTTTGGTTATGAGAGCCCAAGGATTCGCCTTGGGCCTAATGTACCAGCAAGGGTAAAAGTATGGAGGCCGGATCAATAATGGAAGTACTTCCAATTCCTCTTTTCTGTTTTCTTTCGTGTTTCCCTTTCATAAAGTTTAGCCAACTATGACTCATGCATCTATTTAGTTTTTCATATTAATTACAGTTAAATTAACTCATGGTTAAGTTTGATTAATTAACTTGTTATCTACATTACTTCACATAAATTGTGCACCTAGCATTAATTAATAAATTAGTTGTTTTATAAATTATGTAATCAATTAAATTGCTAGGTACTCAGCCAGGTAGCTAATCAAATCAAAGGTTGGTGTGCATGGTAATTACGTACCAAAACCTTTAGTGCATGGGTGAAGAGCTCCCAGTAATAGTAACTGTCTTAGATGATGGAATCAGTTAATGGCCGGCCCATGAAGGACAAGACCATGCGTCTTCCGGCAGCCACTTCCGACGAACAACAACTCAGAAACACCGAAAAGTCCTTGAACTGGGACGCATACCACATAAACATCCATCAGGCTCTTTGGGCCGCTCTTTGGCCAGCGGTGGACGGTAGGGAGAGCTTTTTTGAGTTGCTAGATAGGCGAAAATTCTAGGGGAATAAATTTCTTCGATGGAAGAAACATATTTGAGGAAGAAGTAATGGAAGAGTAATTCTAGTCGTAGAAGAACAGCAGCTTTGACTGACGTTTCGTGAAGGAAATAATATTTTTTGGGGTAAATAAAAAATTAAATGTTAAATATATCATGTGAAAAGTGTAAGAGCATAATACTTATTAACGGATGACCGTTATAATTAACAAAACAATCATAAAACTATACTCATGTTAAATTTACACTTTTCATAAGAATGATAAATTTACATTTTTCAACCTATTTCTGTGATATTTTTTTGTACGTGAAGCCATCTTATTCTCTTAAATAAAATGTCAAAATGTCGATGTTTCTCTTTTATTTACGGATTTAAGGGTAAAAATGTCACTAAAATATTTAAAATTTCTAAATCTGCCACCAAACTTCATTTTGGAGCTAAAATATCATCTAAATTTTGAAATTGGGTTAAAAATACCACTACCGTTAAAAAATCTGTTAACTCTTTAGTTTAATTACAAAAAGTTGGACTTCAAATTTTTAACTCTAACAATTTGATTCTAACAATTTTACATCTAATAATTTTACCCTCTCACACACAATATGACAATAAATTGTCCAAATTAAAATGGCAATAAATTGTCCAAATTAAAATGTCAATAAATGGTTCGTCCCCATAATTTGTAAGAGTCTGGATCCTCTTCTACATTGTCATGCTCCACTCTATCCTACACTCACCAAAATATATCACATGTCCCTCACTAACATTACATTAATTTTAAAAGTTCACTGTCGAGTCTGCATCATAGCACTCATGCATCACTAGGTTTTAAAATAAATAAGAAATAAAATGAATTGTTCCACTTTCTTATCTATACTACTTCGTTCCAAAATTATTAAAACGTTTCTTTTATTATTTTAAATTACAGTATTTGACTCTAAATTTAATTAAAAAAAAAATTAAAAAAAAATTAAAAAAAAATATATCTAAAAAAATTAGAATGCAAATTATGATAAACATATGAATCATTTAACTTTACATGTCTATGACTTCATAAAAATAAATCGTAAATTAAATACTGTGAAAATAATAACGAAACGTTTCAATAATTATGAGACGGATGGAGTATTAATCATACTAACATCCTAAAGAAGCAATAAGGGAGGAATTACGTAAAGAACAAGAAAAAAAAAATGCAAGATAGAATTAGTAGAAACAGATAATGAAGATAGAACTGTGAAATAAAAAAACTGTGAGAAAAAAAAAAGGAAAACATGAAGACATAATCACATAAACAATAGAAATTAAAAAGAATGTAAGTGTAGCAAAAAAGAAAGGAAAAACTAAAAACAAAGAAAGAAGGAATAGTAATATCTAAAAAATTATGGGAACGAACCATTTATTACGATTTTAATTTGGATCATTTATGGCCATTTTAATTTATTTATTGTCATTTTGTGTGTAAAGAGAATAAAATTATTAGATGTCAAATTATTAAAATCAAATTGTTTGGATTAAAAATTTGAAGTACAATTTTTATAATTAATTAAAAAAATTAACAAATTTGTTAACAGCAATGACATTTTTAACCAAGTTTCATAACTTAAATAGTATTTTAGCTCCAATATGAAATTTGATGATAGATTTAGAAATTTTGAATACTTTAATAGCATTTTTACCCTTAAATCTTTTATTTACAGACATTGAATCCTATCCAGGCCTAAACTGTATAATCTTTCCACCAGTCCTGAGTATTTTTTTTTCCAGGGAACCTTGCTCTTGCCAGAATGGTCTCAGGCCGAACAACAAATTGTCAGTATCACACGATTGAGGAGCAACTATGCTGGCACAATTCGGTCCGATCCGATCGAAACGAAGTCAACGCCCATGCAATGCACCAAGAGGTGATAAACCGTTCTTGTCTAAACTTCACCTGTCAAGTCCACGCACAAACTATCCCATTCTTGTCTGATGAGGCCAATGGCTTCCCAAGTCCGCTCCACGTACAGCACAGAACTGGACCAGCATGCTCTTTCACTGTGTTGACAATGTCTCCTTTGGATATCGACCAAATATGCAATGAGCCATCAACAGAGCCAGCAGCAACATAGTTGTCATCGGGACTGATACAAGAGCGGCTCCAATTAGATGCAACTCTGTTACCTGTTGCTCTCAGTGTGCCACAAACTTCCAAGGTTCGCAGATCGAATAAATTGTGCTTGTTATCCCTTCCAGTTGTCAATACCAAGTTTCCATTTCGAGACAGCGAAACAGACGTAACAGCATGAGAATGTGCAGCAACTTCACTGAGTAGCTTTCCAGAGTGAATATCCCACAAACGGAGATTCCCATCCACATGACCAGAACATATGGTTTGTCCATCCATACTGAAGCAAAGAGCATTGCAATTGCTGTGAAAAATTATTGTGTTGATGCAAAAACCTTTCTGCAAATCCCATACTTTTATAGTACGATCATAACCTGCACTAACAACATGGCGACTTGAAATTTTGCTTACATCTACAGCACATGCTTTGTCTGTGTGACCTGTCAGGGTATGGCGCACTTGCCCTGAGCTTACATCCCATACAAACAAGTTGTTGGAGCTGCTTGCTGCTATGACAGATCTATTGTCATGAGTGATTGCTAAATCAAGAACAGAACCAAGGCAACCAAACAGAGTGCGACTTAATGATCCAGTGTTTGTATCCCACATTTTAATAGACCGATCCTGTCCCCCACTTATTAACTTGCCTGAATTGTACTCAAATAGTATAGCAGCGGAACCACCTTCATGGGCATGGATCCTGTGCTTGCATACAGAGGGAACAATTGATTCTACTAAGAATTCAGCCCCTTCCTCACTTTGGCGCACAATTCCATCTACTTGCTGCCTCGCAAGTTGTTCCAGGCCACTGGCTTTTAGTCGCTCAACCATATCTTCATAAAGTGCATTAGCCTAAATCGACCACAGAAAGTTCGTGTTAGTGGATCAGGTCCTGTGTCCAGAAAATGGAACTAGAAACAAAATTCCCGATAGGAATTGATACCAAAATGCAGCATCAAAAAATACCATTCAAGCAATTTTCAGTGTACTGTAACAAGAATAAGCAGTCACATATAACTAGCCTCATAAAAATAGTACACCTAACATTTTACTGACAGGACCTTCAAAATGAGAGCAGAAAAGATCCCACTTTAAGACCAAGGATCCCAAATGTTGGCATTCTTGATTAAGAAAGGAGGGTATACAGCTTAGCTTAAGATGCTCAGAACTGTCCAGAAAACAAATCTAAAATGTTAACTGAAAATGGCAAGCACAACCATAGACAAATGAATGTTAGAAGCGGCAAGAAAATAAGAGGTCCGAACAAGTTTAAAGATAATGTAGCAATTAAGGGGCATGTTCAAGTATCAAATAAACATAATAGGGCTCCTGCATACAGTGACTTAAGAGATAGGTGCCTAGTTATCAAAGTATACTCAACCTCATTTATCTTTTCTGCATCTTTCATCTTCTGTAGCATCCAGCGATCAATCAACATCTTATTTTCAGCCTCCGCGCTTTCAGCTTTATTTGTCATCTCTTGTAGTTGCTGCCTTAGTTCCTGGTGCTCAGATAGGACTAATTCTAAAGCTTTAATCTTCTCATCCAAATCTGACTTCAGTTGGGAAGATTCCTCCCTGCAGGGCAGATTGGCAGATCAGTTTTTATAGGATAAACTTAAAATCTATTGAACTTTTATCCACTCCAAACATCAAGTAAGTAACGAAACCTCATTTCAGTCAACTCATTTCCAAGACCAACAACAGCTGCATCTTTTTCTTGCAGTGATGCTTTTGTAGCTCTGGACTCAGCTACTTCCACCACCAGTTGCTCAGATAATCGAGATTGCGCTTTATAGCACTGCTGGAGTTCCAACTCTAAATTTTCTGCTTTTTCTTTCCATTCATAGCCCTATAGAAGAATCTGACACATGCTAAATAAAATTTTGAATATGAACTACTTCAAGATGAGATAGTAACTGAATCACGAGAAGCCAAAGTGATAGAAAACTGAGGAAGTAGACTAGTAATGCTTAGAACATCAAAAAGCAGATCCCCATAAACTTGGTTAATCTGGCAGTTCCCAGCAAAGATGGCCAGGCATAGAATAACACCAAAACTAGGTATATTTGCACGAAAATGAGACAATTTTGTTGAAACAGACTAAAATGCTAACTCTACAGATGCACTTGTTCCGTACAGTTAGCATTGATGAAATATCAAAACTCAAGAAGAAAAATCACATAGCCTTACTGCCTTAGTCCCAAATAAAATAAGTCCAAAGATCTGATGATTATTTTGTAGTTCTATCCCACATTAAACGATACGTTTGATTTTACATGGAAATTAAGATCGCAAAAGACTTTAGAGAGCGAAATAAAATAAATCGGCATATAAAGTAGAAGGAAAAAAATTCGTTAAGAAAGGTATCAATCTTTATGTGACTTCCAAAAGGGATTATCTTATCAGTTTTTACCTGACCGAATGAGTACACTACTAGTAATTCAAACAAATAGCCACAAACAAAAGTTATCACCACAATCCAAAGAAGGAAACATAACTAAGATCATCAAACCTGTGAGAGAATAGGTGTAGAGAGAGCGGTAATTGCAGGCGTATGAGCTCCCACTTCCGCCAAATGCCGCTTCCGGAGAGACTTCAAAGCGTGTTTTATAGCTTCCCTTGCCACCCCCTCCTGCGACCTGAAACGGCAAAAGAATCATCAAATTGCGGCAACATAAACCGAAAAAGACAAGCCCCAATAACAAGCAGAGTCGTGAATCAAATCGCAAAAGCAAATCTAGAATTAATCTGAACTTTTTTCTATTTGCATCAGGGTAATTCTTCGGCGACTGCAACAATCGATAACTGATTCGTCACTCACATATTGCTGCAGCGGGAGGGAGCTGAAGCAATAAATTTGTTGTCGTGACTCGAGAGGGAAGGAGGGAACTCGGACCTCGCGGTCCCCGGATGCTGAGTGCTGTGCTGGTCGCCAGTCGAGCGCGGAGGCTGAGGGCAGGGCTGGTCGCAGGCTGCTGAGGGCAGGGCTCGTCGAGCGCGGAGGCGGAGTAGACGAGGCAGAGGCGGAGTGCATACACGAGAAGGAGGCAGCGAGCTGCGGCCTTCGAAGGTCTGAAGCGCTTCTAGGTTAGGTTAGCGTTCTACGATCGACCTACATTGTTGGGGTACTCAATCGTAGAACGATTTACAAATCTTTTCTTCCACGACTAGAGATGAATCAAATATGCAAATTGTTTAGAGTAAATTCTAGCGAAAAGGGGTCAAAATACTATTAAAGTTTGGCTTGCAAACTTTTTGCTACTGAAGTTTTGTAAGAGGTCATTTTGCCATCCAAATTTGAAAGTTGGGGTCAGTTTGTTATTCACTCTTAAGTGGTCATGTTTAGGTGGTTTTTTAAATGATGTGGCATGGCAGGTGGCTCTGAATTGTACAGTATAATGGTGAGTTGGAAAAAAAATGACACCTAAGCTAAATACAGTGTCAAACCCCTCTATTTCGAACTCACATCCTTTGTATGCTCAACGCAAGGTAGAGGAAGCGTCAATTTGTTCGTCCAAAGGCTGAGAGTGTCGATTCTCTTCATCCATCGCTGGCGTCTGGTTCACAATGGTTGTCTACGACGAAGTGGGCCGGCATAGCAGGAGGCGTAGGTAATAATTTTCTTCTTGAGCAGCAGATGGGTTAGGGTTTAAGGGTTAAACTGAGTTGTGGGTTTTGTCTGCTGTCAAGGGTTTGAATGGGACAATTTCTTGGTCAATTTTCATTGTGTTTGTTGTTTTTTTCTGTAATTTCGGACATTAGTCCTTGAATTGGAGTGTTCATGATTTCTGGTAGAGGTTCTGTCGCTCGGAAATGTTGTACTTTTTATGTTTCTTGTTGTGCAGGGCATCTGATGGTGCAGGGGTGAAGAACTTCAAGTACTACATTCACCATGGTGAGAATTTTAAGAATTCACCCTATAGGTATGAAAGTGGTAGAGACTGCAAATTATTTTAGTAAATGGTATACTTTCATACACTTTATGCATAAAAGAGGCTTGAAAGATGTTCATACTGTTCATGTGAAAGTGTCTGATGAGTTAGTTGGTCCACATAGTGTTAGACTGATTTGGGATATGGACAGTGATTGGCTGGTCATTTTGTTATTAACGAAGAAGAGGGAATTGGTGTTGTACTGTGAAAGTGGTGAAGGGCAGTCAATGTATGACCCCAAGTTACCAAACATTGAAGTTGATTTGTTAGAT
>JBBYHH010002782.1:0-17207 GCA_038382905.1 Daphne laureola | reverse complement strand
CAAAACTCATATTTTAATCTCCTGTTGCGGAATAATTCAGAGACAAATCTCAAATCACTTCCCAGAACTCGTAAATTATTGTAACTTTATAGAATCCCATGAAATGTACTTAATATTATACCCCGGAATGTGGAATTCCATTATAAGTATGTTTCATTACAAGACAAAATTTGTCCCGGTAATTTACAAATCAAATTTCTGGCAAAAATGCCTCTGTAAATAAATACATTCCGGTGTGGGTGTAACACAACATATCCATCAACTCCAAATTGCTCATTTTATCCAAGGAAGAAATAAGTTGGATCCACCACCACCAAGAATTATTCTTGTGATTTCCAAGTCCTTTTGGAGCTTGAAGGTTTCAAGAGTTCAAACTACATCACCATCATCAACTTTCGCCAAGCACAAGGAGGAAAAGATCAACCTTTGGTTTCGGGTTCACCATCCAACCGGAACCATATCACATAGTCTCTTCACAAGAAGATGTACAATTTCTAGTACTTAATGGAGTACATTGTATGCTCCAATAATACTCGATACGACACATGTTAATTGTTTCTTAGACATATCTGATATCACACTGTATGTTGACCCAATAACTCAAAAGGATAGACATGATTAAGTGGGTTAAAAAATGAAGGTGGAATGAAATTATAATCTGTAACAGATAAATAAAAACTAAAATACAAAAATAAAAAAATTGAATCCACAACGTAAAAATCAGAAAGAAAGTCTGACCCATTATGCTCCATCCCAAGCTCTTTTAGCTCCCATCTAGCATTTGTAATTCGATCAACATACCTGCAAATGAAATCTCATCATTTAGAAATGCTTGAAGGCATACATACTACCTCATTATAATTAATCAGAACACAGAAGCCAAAAGAAATAAACACAATATCTTCTAAGGATTTACCACATGATAGCAGAATAGAACATGGAAGCCCAGTGGACAGAAGTATAAAGATATTTTTTTTAGGGAATAATTTCAATTCAGAACTACGTGATAACTAGAGAGAAAGGTTTAAATATAAAATGCCCTTATGCAAATATGTCCTGAGTTGAGTTCAGTAGCTGAGCAGCCAGACCGTAAAATAACAGTTAACAGTAAGATTGCTTCTCTTCTTTGCATCTCATTCCAACAAATTGACTCACTAAGTAATCAGTAGTAAATATTGACCTGTAGACTTAGCTATAACACCCCATGTTTTGATATTCCCTTGGTTGTTTTCCATCCCATGAAATACTAGTAATGCCATACCTAATATAGAACTGACTTGAGCTGATCGAAAAGCAACCTTGGTTAAACTTTGCCCAAAGCCAAATGCATTTATGTAGACAGAAAAACAAGGCCAAATTGCTCGTAGTGCATTAACCTTTATGAACTTACCCATTAACATGTAGCAGTATTCTGGCAGTTGTCCTGTGTATGTGTTCTACAAGATCTGACACAGAATCCACCTGCTCAAGTCATAATAACCACATCAGTAAAAAGCTCCTAGACGGATGCATTGAGCTCATATAAAAAACAAGAGCATTGACAAGGAAAAGAAAAGCACAATAAATAGGTTTTGACAAGTAAAAAAGAGTGAACATATCTTCCCTCGATTTTAAGGGAAAACTATCTTCCAAAATATCATTCAAATAGCAAGATTTGAGGGATGCAATTCCATGTGCAAGGGGTTCAATAGTGTTCTATATTGTGGTTGAATTGCTTGGTCATGTTGTCAATTGGTTTTGGCACAAACTTTCTACCATATATCAGGCCGAGGTTGATGCAATATACCCTAAATCAAAACACTTTCAGGCAAGCATATCAAGAGGCATGTCAAGAGAAGTAATATAACTGTCTTTTGAGCTAAGGGCTTTGATCTTGTGGCATGGCTGGCAGTCCATCCACTACAATTGACAATGAACTGGATGTTTTGACATAGGCAGAAAATGTAAGTGGAAGTAAAAAACCAACCATCACAAATTTACGAATGACCTTCCATTGTCCTTATTTTCACATTCTATGTATCCAGTACAATGTTTGGTGGTAATAGCAATGTAGGATGTTATTTGGAGTGAGTACTCAAGCTTCGTTGAAGTTCATCATTTACTTTTGGCACTCATACGAAGATGATTTATCTATGAAGCATAATCCTCACTCATGCCTATTCTCCTTAAATCTCACATACCAGAATAGAACTTCAGACCTAGGTCTATTTATCTACACTGCTGTGACACAAAAACCACGTAACTAATGGGGATGAAACTAATAATGCAGGCTTGTTTCCTGGCATTTATTCCCATGTGGCTTTACTTCCATAAACCTCTGGTGTGTATAAAATCACCTCATCTCTGACAATTAGCAGCTCAAGATGCAGCCAATGAAGAGTTTTCTTGGTTATCACAGAGTGGCTGGTGTGCAAGTCCAGCCAGAAGTTTGCTTATTAAGTCACCATTACACTGAACACACGAACATTTTTAGAATGAAAGCTCAACAACCTTTTCGAAGCAGATAGCATCATGTGCTTTCTTTTTGTTTACTGAATCTCGAACCCATGACAATTAATTAGCATGGGACAAACTCACGTACTGTTTCCAATTAGGAAAAGCCAAACGATATCAATACAGTTACACGTTGGTACTTAATTTCATGGGTCTCTTCTGTTAGATACAGGTTAAAAATTTCCATTCCTCATTAAGGGAGGACAAATAAAAAACTTCTTTTAAAAAAAGAATCTTATCTAAATGCAATCATTAACGTCCTGAGCATTCATCCAAACACCAACTGGCAGTACATGGAGAACCCTTGTCCCAATATGCAACACAAATGGATGTCTATTTAACAACATAATAACACCACTTAACATGCCCCCTCGTATGCAGGCTGGCAAGATGATTTAAAACAGGCTGTCAGGTAGACTATTAGATGCGAACAATTAACGAACCAGGATATGACAAACTGGGAATCTAAAACCACGATTGAGCATCAATCCTAAGATTGATTGGTGGATGGAGAGGCCTGGCACAATATAAAGAACTAATGCACCACTTACCCTTGTCCGATATGTGTCTTATTGGAAACCAACTAAAAGAAATTACAGCTTCTAATTTCATTTTGCACGACAAAAAGTGAAAATAACAACATACCAGATGCAGATAGAAATCTTCAACTATGGATGTATTACTTCTTAAAAGCATTGCCTGGAGATGGGTTCTTGATCGATACAGTATTTGAGAAACAAGAGAAATAGTATCTGCACCAGTACATCGCTCCTGAAAAACAACGAATTGTCATAAATGAAGTCACAACCCAAGATATGCTTGTGAAAGATTACAAAGGCAAAAGTATTAACTTCCTGAAGATATGCTGCAACTACTTGTAAGAAGACTGGCAATACACAAAATAGGTTGGAATAGCAGACAGTATTACCTTGAGACTAGAAGATGAGCCACCTGCCAAATTCATTGCAGGAGCAGTAGGTGTCACTTCTGCAAGTGTTGGCGAAGCAGAGGAAGTGGCTGCACCTTGGGGTTTTATCCACTGCTCACAATCTTGTGTTATTCGAGATAGGGCAGCCTTCAACCGATCTGAGAAAAGGAAGAAACTCGTATCAACTCAAATCCAAAAACAAATGTGTCTGAGCAGACACAAAAGAGCATAGATAATCTGTAGGTGTGTGACAAAATAATAAAGAAAGCAAAAGCTCACAATAGAAAATATTTAAAAAGACAAAGTAACTCATGTCTTCGCAAAAATTGCCTTACAGTTTAGAGTGTCAGATGAGCTTTTCCCACTTGAATTACTACTTTGCTGGCCAAATGTGTCATATACATGATAAAACAAAATTTCAAACAACTGGCAGATTCCCTGCAATGATACACTGAATCAGGAAATACAATTCAGATTTCAGATACTGAAAGAGCTTGGCATCCTTTGCTTTTATTGGCAACATGAAGATGGATAAAAGTAAATGATACCATCATACATTGAAGAATTCAACATTCACAATTTCTAATCTCTGCATTAGCCTTGCATATTTATCCATGGCCCTAAATGAAAAAGAAAGAAAGTCCATCAAGGCATAAACAAGGCAGACAACATTAGTCTGAATGCAATACCAGACATCTATCTTGACACTGTAGATGAAGGCATGGTCAAATTGATTCACAAATTATCAGAAGAGCACCAAACCTTAGAAGGCAGAGAGATGATCCTGTCTGTGAAGAGATCTCATCATTATTCCAATGTGAAGAACTTCTAAAATGACTTAGTTCTGAACTTCTACTTGGGAGCTGACTGTCTTCATCAATAAAATCAGCAAGCAAATCTTCATTTTCCTCTTCCAAAGCAGAATTCCCTCCATTTATATGATTGACTTCCCCATTAGTTGGACAGATATAATCACGAATGTTATCATCCATCTTATTTCCATGATGCTCGCTATTGGCTGCTCCATTATAATGGCCTTTTGGGGTACTAATTAACTTTGGGGAAAAGGGGTTCCCATTTAAAATCCAACACGAAAATCCACTTCTTTGAGCATTCCTACTAGCTGGGATTGCTAATTTATCAGAGTGGAACAAACTGGTACTGGAAGAGTTGTTATCAGATGGATCGATTAGTGGTGCCCCATCACCGACTAGACCAGAAAAGGTAACCATATGTACTGTTTCCGGTGGCAGTCTAAGCCAAGTCTCTTTCTCCAAAACCATTTTAAGCGCCTGCACAAACAAGTATATCCAGACTAAAAATTCATATCTACTATTGGTCAAAAGTCCGAGATGCTGAAAAAAGAAAGAGCCTACAGGAATGCTGGTGCCATCGAATCCTCATGTTCTTAAGGCTTAAAGAAACGAAAGTAAACAGAGCAACGAGTCCATAACCAACTCAGTTTATGTCAAGAACATACAATGAACCCATACAATCATGCCATGGGGAAGACAATCTATCATGATAAGTATACACAAAGTTTTGAATAAGAATCAGAGTTAGTTTTTTTACACATGGACCAAACAATCATTGGTTAGTTTCACACAATGATGAAAATGAGACATCAAATAGTCTGTCATGCTAGAAAAATATCACTTACAAGTTACAGCATTGCTTTGTTAAGATAATAACTATGTCCATAGCAATAAGTCCAGATGTACGATCAATCGACATTAAATTTGTGCTTCTTACACTAAATTAGGAAAATTCAAGGTAATTTTTTTCTTGGAGAATGCAACCTACAACTAAAACATTGCAACTGGAAGTAGTTTGGAGGGCTTAGGTTTATCTGAGAGAGAGAAAAGAGAGGGAGAGAGGCAGACAGACTGACAGACAGACAAAATTGAGAAATAAAAACACAATGCAATGCTGATTTTCTAATACTAATGTCAGATTCAACCAAACCTGGTAGAAGTCTTTAAGAATATGCCTGGGTTTTTTATGACTTATCATTGATAATCATATATCTACGTGAGACAAAATGAGAAAGGAGGAAAACTGAGGTCCAACTTACAGATATGTTTTGCCGATGAAATGCAACAAAATAATTTTCACAAACAACCTTCACTTTCTGCCTAAACTCAACTGCCTCAAGCCCGCAAAATGCTTCGCCAGCCAATATGAAGATAGTTAGATCTTCATAGTTTTTCAAGAACTGATGAATACTTGTCGAAGAAACAGCAGAAGAAGAAAGCAATACTGAAACACGGCTAGTTGTAAGTTGCCAGAGATTCCTCCGTCCTTTCTGAAGGCTTTGTGAAACGAAGGCAGTAGCTTCTTTCCTCAATTGATACCAAGGTGATTCACTACTGGATGCAACATCACAGACATTTCTTGACTCAACAGTCTGCTCAAAATATCCTAACTTCTGAGAATTTGTAGTTTCATTCATGTCAGGAGCAGATATAGAGGTTGAAGAGGTTGCAATGGAAGCTGAATCAAGTGTTCTATCTACACATTTACAAGGAAAGAGCAGTCAATTTTCAGAAAATTGCAAGAACCATCCACAATGAGTCTACTTTTTAAACCTCTAATGCATTTCAAGAGGTGTCACCTTCCCTTGATCTGACTTCTGAAGTTTGGTTCTCAGGAATCTGTAAAATGAAAATTAAGATGCAACAAGTGAAAGACATGTGAATAGAATAATAAGGGTGAGAGAGGGGGCGAGAAGAATCATGTAACAAAGGAGACAATTAATTTGTTTCTCCAATGACATATAAGTTGCCAAGAAAGTTTAAAAACTTTATTATATGAAACATCAGTAATTATCATAAGTCTAAACCAGAAACTGATCTCAAGTATCTTAACTCCCTATTATAATAAGGGAAGCAAAGATTTAGTTCCTTTGCTGGGACTTTCTGGTACAAACATTTTGCTTCATACAGCAAACAAATAACAAGTTGGGATTGGGTACATGAATGCTGTGTCTCCATTCATATGTAATAAAACATGGAGGAAAAAATAACTCAATCAATCATCACATTCTGGAGAAAGCTGCCACAACCACTATGTTCAGATCCCTTTAGTAATATAATTCCTTTGTAAGAAGGTTGCAACAGGAAGGGCATCCAACATAAAACTTTGCAACTATGCTTTTTCATATGAATTTATAACGTTAACTAATTTTAGATAATTAATTGACACTGTAAAACTTCATGCCACCAACCCCAACAAAGTTAGGATTAAGGTGAACTTTGATGATAAACTAGGGATTTAGCAGAAAATGGTTAATAGCAAACTGATTGCTGTAAGTAAAAATAAAAGAAAATAAGACACGAGGAATTCACTAAACCTTATTTTCCAGCTGGAAGCTCATGATTTCATGATATGAGCACATTAACCTGAACAAAACATCCAGTGTTCTCAACAAAC
Source organism: Daphne laureola (assembly GCA_038382905.1). NCBI lineage: Eukaryota > Viridiplantae > Streptophyta > Magnoliopsida > Malvales > Thymelaeaceae > Daphne > Daphne laureola. Next base: position 10,354 of record JBBYHH010002782.1, on the reverse strand, counting down.
ACTGCCTAAACTTTGATTCTGGTATTTGAAGGCACAGATCACTGTATGTAAGCCTGGATTCATGTTCAAAGAAACAGATTCAGATCACCCTATCAGCTACCATCCTGAATGATGAACATTTCCACTAAATTTAAAGGTACCTATGATTTTGCATTTCTGGATCCTGGTCCTGCAAAAGTTAAGGCCAATATGAGTTTTCCTGATGCATATGAGCAAAAGAAATACTCCCTCTCTCCGATAAAGATTACAGTTTTTTTTTGCTTTTTTGCTATTTTCACAGTATTTAATCTATAATTTACTTTTATGAATTCATAGACATGTAAAGTTAAATGATCCATATGTTTCTCATAATTTGCAATCAAAACTTTCTAGATATAGTTTTTTTGAAGAAAAAAAAAATCACTATTTATCTTAATAAAATTTTGAGTCAAACACTACAACTTGAAACATCAAAATCAAACACAACAATCTTTCTAGGACGGAGAGAGTACTACATATCATAATGTTAAACTAGAAAAGATAAATTCACATTATATTGATAACCAAGCAGCATGCAGTAGCAATACCGAGTAAACAATAAACAAAAAGTAAAAAAAGAAAAAGAAAATCAGAGTGTTTGTGCGTTTGTGAAAGGTATTACTCCCACCGTCCTCAATTAATTGGCCCATTTGACTTTCATGTTTCAAAGTTCAATATTTGACCCAAATATTCATAAAGAGAAGTAATGGAAAAAATCCCCAAAAAAAATATACTTAGAATAAGTATGTTGCAAATTATGATAGACATAAATTTTTCGACTCTAAACATCTAAACATCCATGAAAATAAATCATAGATTAAATACTGTCAAATAGCACAAAAAAAAAAAGACCAATTAATTGAGGACGGAGGGAGTATTAGAAGATGCCAGAGGCACAAAAGGAAGAAGAAGATCGCAAACATTGACCCATGTCAAACAAGATCGCCAAAGCTTCCTGCTCCCTCACTCCCAGCTAATCTAGTTCTTATTCTTCCTTTTTCATTTCCAATTTTAACATTCAGGCTTGTGCCTTCTAATCCTTGAAAGGCCATCCCCTATGTCTAACAAACCGATATCATTTTTAAGACCTGATTGGATATTTTCACTTGGAAGTCTTCTTTCTTTGATCCAAAAGATCCAACTTGTCCTTCAAAGAAAAGAATCCAAACATGACTGACTGCAGGTTTTTATTCTTATAAAAGGATACGAGTTTACCTTAATTTCATCTTGTAATGAGCAGTATTACTCAACTCCACCAGAATTTCACAACTTTCTGAATTCATCTGACCAACTAACCTTGTTTAATCCTCTATCCTTCAAATATAACTCTCATTCTTTGTTCTGACATCCGAGTCTATAGCATAGCCCTCTAAAGTAGATGCCTCATCTTACTCCAAAGAATCGTTGCCCAAACAACAACACACCTGTTTCTGCAATCAGTCACCTCCACCCTCCAACATTTTAAGTTCCCTGAAGCAATTTTTTTCCTTCTAAGATCTAGTTGTCCTTTTTCATTCTGTCATTCTTGATACGACTCCTACACAGGCTTAGCACACCGAATCCTGGAGCCTTGTGGCTAAACAGTCCACTAATGAGAGGGGAACATAATATGACATTGTAACACCCCGGAAGGTTTCTTCTTGGTTCTTTCCACCAAACATAGTGAACCAAATTAGGTGTGCTAAAATCTGGTGAACTAAAATCTGTTAATATTTACTTTTTTATATATAAATAAAGTGGTTGCTTTCCAAAAAAAAGAGAATGACATTGTAACGTCAAGAACGTGTGACCCAGGATTCAGTTTAGAACTATACATGCGCATGAGGTTATCTGCATGCACACTTCTCAAACTAGATTTCTCGCAAGTAAATCCCTAATCATATGCCCCAGTAGTAATTGGGAAAAGCCTGTCTATTCCAGTTTACCTCTTGCACAACAGTTTTTAACACAGACTGGGTTTCTGCAATAACTTCCTGCATAAAGAAGCTCTGTATCTTTTCAGCGAGTCCAGACACATCACCAATTAAGGCATAAGCATCAACCACCTGATCCACCAAAAAGAAATGTGGACTTTAAGATCAGATATAGGAAAGCTAGCAAGAACTTGACCTAACTTTTCATCCATAAACAAGACCGAGAAAAGAAACTCCTGAATGAACAGAATGAACTTGATCCACATTCAAATCACTAAAGAAAGATAAGTAATTTCATGTGATAATCAACTGCCCCACATGCCTAAATGAATTTTAAAACAAAAATGTCTCATCAAATTATTTATTTCATTTGTTGGTGCAAATCATCTAGGTTGTGTTCTTTTGCTGCAATATCAAAATACTGATATCAGGAGAACAAAAAGGGCAGGAAAACATTAGAGATCAAAACATGGAAGCAAAGTGTTAATTTGAAAACATCATGTACTTCATCCGTCAGATCTTAATTGTTATGTTTGACTTTTGATCCTATGGTAGACTACTAACAAGAATTTTTTTAAGCTTCAAAAAAATAGAATCTACAGACATTGATGTTCCTGATGCATATAAATTATTAGACATTTTATATTAAAATGATGAAGAAAAAAAATTATACTCTCTCCGTCCTCAATTAATTGGCCCATTTTTTTTTTTTTTTTTGCTATTTAACAGTATTTAATCTATGATTTATTTTTATGGATGTTTAGATGTTTAAAGTTAAAAAAATTATATGTCTATCATAATTTGCAACATACTTATTCTAAATATATTTTTTGGGAATTTTTTCCATTACTTATCTTTATGAATATTGGGTCAAACATTGAACCTTGCAACATGAAAGTCAAATGGACCAATTAATCGAGGACGGAGGGAGTAGATTGCAAGCTCAAAAAAATGTAGGAAGTGAAAAGGGATGAAGAAAGTATTAAGTTTGGGAAACAAAGACAGCCCTAGGTGTGTTCATGTTAGAATAACATTTGTCAGCATAGACAAGAGGAGTCTTTTTACTATATTTTCTAAATAGGTTATAGCAAAGTCCCCACATGAAAAAACCAAATGAATGATGACAATGACAAGAAAACCAAGAGTGAGAAAATCAACTCCTGAGTAATGACTGGATTGTGAAAATAAAGACAAGCATGGGATCGACTTGATGCGCATAATGACAAAAACAATATTCTAAACTATACACACATCACTGAAAACACAACAAATCTTATGTGGAAGTCAACCACCCAACAAGCATTGTGGTATAGGAAATATGTTAAATACATCATCATAAACAAGAAGAGTCTTTAGTATAATTTAAATTTAAGTTACAACAAAACCCCTGCATAAGAAAACTAAAATGGTCAATCTCTATCATGACTAAAAAGGCAAATTTCTTAGACTTAAGGCTCACTTTTCCCCAACTAAAGATTGTTGGTGCAAACACCAACTTCAACATAATATCAGATCAAACAGCCCGGTACCAGAATGTGCCAACCCGAGGTGGATTTGAGAAAGTTGTTTGCATCATTAAATACAACTAGAAGACTCACTCAAGACCAACCAAAGGTCTGCCAGTTGGACGGTGAAGCAGTCAGGCCCATGTGAGTTTTAAAACTAATGATGAAACTGTTGTGTCATGGAAGAACAAGTTTAAGCTTCAGCGAGATCTGATGTTGCTAAGTTCGAAGCCTCTTGCTAGAGGTGCCACAAGCTAGGCTTCAGTGAGTAATAAAAACAAATACAGCAATAATTTGGGAGGGAAAAAAATTAAATAATAATAATAATAATAATAACCTTAATTTGTATTCATTCAAAAGACATACTATATTGCCTGAATCCACAGCTTTCATCTATGGTAACAATTTGAGATACTAGTATGATTCAGCCGATACATCACAGCTTCTATCTTGCTACGAGTACTAAATAATACGTGGAATGGAACAAAGGATGCCCCTCGGCATATTTCCCATTTCAACATTCCCACAAATTAGTTTCCCTAATTCTAACAATAAATATTTGCATGAAGTTTATGGCGTCAATTAATTTACATGCTGATACTGTAAATAAGTGTCAAATACAGAGTGGTGAATATTCATGCAAGATGCCATTGTTCAGCAAAGCCTCTTGGAGAAGCCAATCATTACGTTTCAAATTTTCCATCACCATCTCATTGTTTTCTTACATTTAAAAACAACAGACACCAGTTGGTCAAGTTGTATGAATTGTCAAGTTAATGATACAAAACTGACAATGATAATCAGAAAAAACAAAACATGATGCAGCGTACAGAAAAAGCTCATTCCACTGAAAAGGAATAGATATACTAACTGTTAGATAGCCTTCCTCTTTAAACTCATGACAGATTCCTAACAAGAGCGCATCTAGCTTCTGCAGGGTGTTACCAAGCCATACCTGTTGCAAAATCAAGTCGGAGAGAAGAAAAACATCAACACATTCTGTGAATTTGAATAATACAGCAATAGGTATGAAAAGTGAAATTAATTGTGTTTTGGAACGAAAGATAAAATCATAAATAATCATGGCCATTTATATGACTTGCATACAAGCAGGAGATTACCAAACGCAACTTTTTGTTCCCTATGAAGCTTATATGCTCACCTCTACGCCATGACTCATCTCTTGCATGGCAGAAAGCTCAGATAAACTATCTAAAAGCTGTAAATACTCTGATAGGACTTGAAATGCCTGCAAAATTCCAATAAAAGTTTCCTGAGAGCTATAAACACTAATCAGGATAAACTGTGGGGAATAAAGCAGAACTTAACAATATAAAATAAAAACACTTCCGGTTGACCTCCTCATTGCCACCAAAATTTGTCAGTTAGATCATCAAATTCTAGAGAAGGAAAAAACAAAAACAAATTTTACATCATTCAGAAAATTGGATTAGTGAAAGTGCCAGCTTATGGAAGTTACAAAACATACAATAGCATTTTATTTTTTTGGTTTTCTGAGAGAGAGAGAGAGAGATGGGCAGTTGGGCGCTTGTGTCAGCCCCAGTGATTTGAAATTAAAACTTGATCAAGTTGAATTTACTACAAGACAGATAAACAATGTGCAGTTTTCACAGAATCGCAGACATCACCTTGCAGTAATTGCCTTCCTCAACAAGGGATTCAAGAGCTACTTGCATGTCCCGAGCATGGCATAGCTCTGTTAGTACTGGAAGCAGATCCTGCAATTTGAAACATGAACAACAGGAGATCCATGGGATCCCTTAAAACCAAAGAACAAACTTCTAGATCCGAATAAAATCTGACTTGCTGACAATATATACATACCAGAAGAGCTTGTTTCTTTTTCGAGTGAGAATTGACCACAAGGTCCCTTGAAACCACGTTCATTGAGGAGGTTATATGCCTTCTTCCATTCTATTACATCAACAAGAAACATGAGCAAAATGATGAAAAATAAGAAAAGGAGAAAGGCACACACTCAAGAGTACATGTCATGCAAGGCTGTTTTGTCCACTGCAGAAACGACTATGGAAAACACATAACAATTTCCAATTGCCGAGGTTAAACAATAATATAGGAACGCTTACCATACAGATGACATTTGCAATTTTTAAATCTTTCTCCAATTCTCGGACCAAATGCATCCCCTTCACTGGCAAAAAGCAGGCATCAAAATTTTTATCTAAAAGATAATAGCACTTGGGTCATCATTTATGAGAAAAGAAACATCAAAAGGGCACCAGAAGCAAGTCTCACTGATGTGGGAAACTAAATAAGCTCAGCAATGAGAACCAAAAATTACGAAATCAGCTGCAAAACTAAGTAACTTGCAATTCCTTTCGCCAAAAATGGAGCATAACAAAACAGGGCATCAAGTTCCTCATAGCTCATATACATGGGCCATGAGTTCTGTCATTGCTGATTCAGACATCAATGCATATATTCATCTGAAAAGATGCTGTTTAATGGATTCCTTTGTGTAGTTAAAACTCAGTTTAAGCTTATAGTAAAGTTTGATTATAATGTAAACAATATAATCCTAGCTGCATGAAAGATATCAACAATTCATAAGCCATTGTTGGGCAAGGACTTGGTTATGAGTGTACTTACATAACTTATTTTACTAAATATTAAATCAGCGAAGTGCAGTTTTTTGGTAATAAATGGTTATCACTGCATCTCTCTGTTCACTGAATTAATAAGCCATATACCAAAGCTTATAAAGATGTTTCAGATTTATTGTCGATTAGTTTAAATTAAAAGTATTCTGATATCATATTCAGGAAACTTGAAATCTTTCTTTGCACCTCAGACACACTAAATCTGGAGTCAATGAAATGAGTCACCTAGTCTACTTGAACAGGTTTCTGCCTTTCTGGTCATACAATTAAACTTAGTCGCTGCCAATCAGAAGCCATATTTTGTTTGTTCCAGAGGCCAGTAATGACACAGGGAAACTCCTCTAGACAGGTCTAACCTGCTTTGTCGATCAATCATATGCCTGTCCATTAAATTACTAACCACCATCTGGATGGTGGAAATACTTCATGGTCACTGTCACTTCTTACCGATGATGCCTAAGTGCTAAAAGCAATTGTAAAGTATGCGGTACTGCCTAGTGATGATGGCCTACATCGTACACTCTTAACTATTGCCAATCTCAAGGTGCTGGTTGAAGAGTTAAAGGCTCAACCTTGTTGAGCTTTCTCAAATTAAAGATTGAGCCAAGTTAAGAAGTTCAGCTTGGTGTAGCTCAACTCTTAGTATTCAAATCCAACTTAAAGAAACAACCTTAGATTCATGAAAATGAGAATGAAATATTCCTGAATAAATTTTCGCGAATTAAAAATTACATTGATCCAACTTAATGTTCTCCAGTGAACTGGAGCTTGACCTGGCTTAACTCGGACTAAGCATACACAACCTTCGCATAATGAAAAATGACAAGGGAAAAAGTCTTGGATGGATTCTCTACAAATTAAAAATTCCACTTCCTACTTGAGAATATAGGTAAAAAGGTAAATTAACGTCAATCAATGTCAAACTCCAGAAGATTTTAAAACATACTAATAAATACTATAAGAAAGACAGGCAAACCGCAAGGAAGGATGTTTAGTCATGCATGAAACAGTACCCATTACTTCATGATGCTCCATAACCTGTTGAGACAATTGTTCGGATACCTTATCCAACTGTGCTAGTCTAAGAGTAGCCTACACATAGAATAGCACCATAGTCAACAGCTCAGTATAAAACGCCAGGAAAGAGGTTTTATCAAGAAATAAATACTCTCAATCATCAAAACATACAAGAAACCACACCGTAGATAATTCATAAATAAACCAACCTGCCATTTAATGCATACATAAAAAAAACAAAAAACATACGTGAGTACTAAACCTACCACACTCTTGGGAACTAGATCTCTAATACTCATAATTGATTCATCAAAACTCGGCAATTTTTTAAATTTGACACGGCCTCAAACAAGCATGCTTTTGTTTCCATACTCGCAAGCTTTTTAGAAGAAAACAATCTATGTGGAAGGCAAACTTCAGAAGGATTTCTCCCGAACACGCACAGAAGCAAAGAATTATTACTCCAAAACCTTTCAAACTGCCTCGTCTGTCTGAATCCTCATTATGATTCCAAGAATCAGCAGACAACAGTTTCTTTCTACTTAAAATGTCCAGAAGGGGGGAAAAAAAAAGATGAACAAAGTTCTATCCTAATATCCAGGTGCCTTTTATCAAGGGAATAGCATAAAGCTAGTTTGTTTGATTGGCGCAATCGCCGTGGCTTACATACAAAATCATACTAATACATATTAAGGCACAGACCACGAAAATTTTAAACCTATGAACCCTAGCTAAACAATGAAACAAGGCATGTGCCTCGTTGTCATTGGCCTGAATACCTAAACCACCGTTTATAACTTCACTGTTATTACCACATATAAGCATCAATCAAATGCAAGCACATGTATAGAAGCATCATCTAACAGAGAACTACAATGTGGAGTCTATATGTTTTACTGGTATCACAAAGCTGTATTTTTGCAGAGCAAATGCACTGACAAGCTAACTCATCTGTTTCTTCATACCTTGTTTATTCTAATTTCTTATTCACAATGAAAGGTCACTCCCCTAAGGGGGAAAGGAAACCAAAAGTCCTAAATGTTTCCATCTTTTACCAACTCAGTCCTAATACCAAGTTTTATCGATTCAGTCCTAAATGTCGCATAACGTTTTTACCGTTGATCCTAAATGTTGGAAGATTGAAGGTCATGTAGATGTGGCGGTGGTGACTGGGTATGTAACGCCATCAATTTTCAAACACGTAGGATGAGAAAACCCAAATGCTGTGATCCCTCATCTTCCCACCACTAACACCGCTCCCTCTCCCCGGATCAATCCCCGCCGTGTCCCTCTCTCCCCTCCATCTAGCTCCGCCACCAGCGCTGGCCTCCGTCTCCGCCTCTGTCCCCTGCTGATTCCACCGCAGGCGCACCTATTCGCTACTCTAGCGGAAGAAGGACCAATTGAGCTTCCTCCGTCCTCTTCGCCACCGACGGCGACGATGATCCCTTGTTTATCGAGGTCGATAGCAGCGTTTGTTTTTGTCTTTTTACGTTGGTAAGAACAATTGATATTTTTGTTTATTTTGGTATATTTTCTTTCCAAGTTAAAGGCATTAAATCTGTGTATGGACTTGGGACTGGTAGTTTTTTATTCTGGAGATTTATGGCCCCTTCTCTTGTACTGCTATACATTAGCTGTTTGGATTCTATTACTAGTGAATGACTGATCTGGGTCGTTTTGGATGAGTAGGTATGGTACTTAGTGAGAAGGTTTGATCAATCACAAAGATAGAAGCCATTTGTTAGTAGATGCACAGTGCACGGTGACCTTCAGGTGACTGTTAGAGAGGTGAATGTTAAATCAGGGCTTCACACACAACTAGCCAAGAAAGGTTGAACCATTGAAGGTAAGATCTGCTTCTTAAAGTGAGGGGTCACCTTGTTTTCTTTTTCTCTGGAGCAGCATTTGCTTGCTTTTCTTTAGGATTCTTGGTGATGGAAATGCATGCAAACAACAAACTTGAATGGGTGGATCCAAACACAATTGTCTCGATGCTCACACTTTGCATGTTAAATTAGCAAAAGTTTACTGATATTAGTGCATCTAGTGCTCGACATGGTTGAAGTTGAGTTGATAAGAGATGAAGGGAGTAGATAGAACAATTGTAAGAGTATCTTGGTTTAGCTGGCATGGGTAATCTAATATGGCTGATGGATATTGTACAATAAAGGATTCATGATCAGATAACACTTGAAGAAATATATTGTTGTTAGCTTTGAGTATGATACTGATTGGCCATTGCTAAACTAATATACTCTGCAGAACTATCCATCTATGTTACGGTGCACCTAGAGGTCAAAGATGGGAGGCCTGAAGTATTGGTGATCGAGTTTTTTATTGACTGATGGAACACTGAGGATGAAACATGCTATTTTGTCGAGGCTTTGATTAAGTGCATTCTCAAATAATGTCCAAAAAATATGTGCAATTTCAAATAATGTCTTTGAACATTTGACTGTTCAGATCGGACCAAGTCAGTTGACCTAATCTGAGAATATCTCAAGCACTATGAGAATTCTTCCGCTGCAGCGAATAGGTGGGCATGCGGCAGGCGGCGGAGACAGAGGTCAACTCTGGTGATGGAAGCTAGACGGAGGGGACAGGGAGCGGGACATGGGTGGTGGGATTGTGTTTTCTCATCCTACGTGGCAGAAGTTGACGGCGTTATCTGCCCGGTGACTGCCACATCTGCATCACTTTCAATCTTCTAAGATTTAGGACTAACCGAACTAACGTTTTACCACGTTTAGGACTGAATCGGTAAAACATGTAGTATTAGGACTGAGTTGGTAAATTGTGGAGACTTTTAGGACTTTTCATGGCCTTTCCCCCTCCCCTAAGCTATAATTAATCAAATAAAAATCAGCATATACTAATCTTCTGAGCATGCTTCCAAAATGTAATCTACGACCAATTATGATTTTCATAGCGAATATGAAGTAAGATAAATAAAAGAACTTGATCAACAATCAACCATTGACTCAGCAAGCATGTATCATAGAATTCCAGATAGAACTTTCAATGCTACAAGTATATTTTTTTAAAGTAACAAAAAGAACTACCCATGTTATTGACTCAACGCCAACTCAACTTTTCTTTGTTTGAAACAGCACTCACGTTTTAACTAGTACTCCCTCTGTCCCTGAATAATTATCCCATTTATTTTGACAGTTTCACAGTATTTAATCTATAATTTTTTTCATGAATGTTTAGACATCGAAAATGAAATATTTCATGGGTGTCTCATATTTGCAAT